>JAVQJL010096632.1:0-28953 GCA_036024295.1 Nannoperca obscura
AGAGAGAGAGAGAGAGAGAGACAGGTAGAGAGAGAGAGAGAGAGAGAGAGACAGGTAGAGAGAGAGAGAGAGAGAGAGAGACAGGTAGAGAGAGAGAGAGAGACAGGTAGAGAGAGAGAGAGAGAGAGAGAGAGAGAGAGAGAGACAGGTAGAGAGAGAGAGAGAGACCTGCAGCTGGAAATCAACAAAATGTGCCGTCTGAATGTTAAAATGCTGAGAAAGCTGTGAGAGCGCGAGGAGACACCATGATGAAGAAGATGACGATGATGATGATGATGATGATGGGAGAAAAAGAAGAAGGGAAACAGGAAGCAACAGTTTTCAGTCCCGATCTCGTGGATAAAACCAGTGTGAACGTGAACAACAAACAGCAGGGCAGCATTTCTCAAGAGTGGAAGGTGGTGGTGGGGGGGGGCTCATAACTCCTCACAGTACGGTGAAGAGGGAAGTATGCATGTGTAGATACATATATTGATCTATGTATATATATATTTATATATATATTTAGACAAACAATGTGTACAGAAAATAAAAGGAGGAACAGACAAATTGAAGCTTATGATAGAACTCAAACTGACAGTTATAATACCTGAATCATACAGGTGTGTGTTGGGGGGGGGGGGGCAGTGCCACCAAAAGAGACACATTGTCCTTCAAACTGGAGGGAAGGTGGGTCGGGTGGTGAAGTGGGTGTGGGGCTGGTTGGGTTTTCTTTGGGGGTGGGGGTCGGGGGGGGCTCACAGGGGCCCGTGTCGGGCCTCGTATTTAGCCACAATGTTCTTGCAGCGGCCCAGCTCCTTCCTCATGTCCGCCACCTCGGAGCGGAGCGCGGCGTTCTCCTTCTCCAGGAAGCCCGCCCGGATGGCGATCTGGTTCTCCTTCAGCCGCCGGGCGTCCCGGGACCTCTTGGCCGCCACGTTGTTCTTTCTGCGCCGGGCCCAGTACCTGTCGTCCTGCAGAGCACAGCAGACGGGTCAGCACTGAACACAACACCACAACACTAACACGGTCCTCCACGGTCCGGTCTGCGGGCTGCCGTTACCTTCAGGTCTTCGGGGATGAAGACCTTGCGGGCTTTCTTGATCATGGGCTGCGGCTTCAGCTCCTCGGCGGAGAACTTGCGTTTCCTCGGGTCAAACATTTCCTGGCCGGGCACGCTGGACAGAGCCAGGTCTGCCGGGTCGGGCTCGTAGCTCAGGGGCACCTGGATGGACTCTGGGTCGATGGGGCTGGGGGTGTCCCGGGCCGAGGGCAGTGCTGCAGGAGGACAACAACAACAACAACAAACACACATTAGCAGCAGACACACTGTGTTCTGTCTGTTGTGTTGAAGAGAGTAACGTCAGCAGGAGACAAACTCTCAGCTCCTCTGAATGCGACTCTAACGGCACAAACGGCACCATTAAAGTCCAAGATGGCACTCTCCATTCGGGGTAATTGGTCTCCGTGACGTCCTCACGGTCGAGTCCTCATCAGCAGATCTTTTCTGTGCAGCTCTCACAGCTGGACGGGGGACGCAGGGGGCCTCTGAGGACCTCTGAGGACCTGAGCTCACATGTTCGAGTGCTGATCCATTAAGAAATGTCAGGTTGTGTCGCTGCAGTGACCTCTGGTCTACAGAGGAGGATGTGCACCACCCGACCAGCAGGCGGTGCTGTCGTACAAGCTTTACAAAGACAGGAACTTCTACACTGAGCAGCTCTCAGCAGCTGTCAGCTGACCTGAACCCACCAGGTTTCTGTAAGCCGCCTGGAGGAGATCTGCTCCTCGTCTACCTGCCGGTTCTCGTGCAGGACTTCTCTAACGGACCTGACTCTGCTTCCAAACTCTGCGTGGGCCGGCTCGAGCACAACAACAACAACAACAACAACAACACGCCGACTGGAAGCAAAGTGCAGCAGGCAGCTTCATTAGCTTCATCGTACATCACGACCTACATTTCTGCCACGACGGCCGAGTCAATGCCGCTGACCTTCAGTCACACTGAGGGTACGAGTCAGCGCTCCGTCTGTCTGCACGTCAGGATTCATCACGGAGACGTGAAACCCTCCGCCGAGCAGCACGCTGCCTCACAACCAGCAAAGTCAACACGCAGGAATCCTAAAACACGGCTAATTATCACCTCGTAAGAGCTGCGGAAATGTGGAAAAACACCCCGGTGGACAGAACATCTTACTTTAAAGACGTCCTACGAAACATTTCACATATAAAACTGGTTTCTTGATGAAAATGTACCAAAGCGCAGATGTTTGTTTGTTTTGTCCAAATCCTAAAAGATTAAAAAGAATCTTGTGTCTAAGCAGCAAAGTAAACAGGACAACCAACGAGATCAGACCATCAACGCTGACTTTGAGTGCAGAATGATGCAACCAGTGCTTATTTTATTATCCATTCATTTACTGTTTGATCTATAAAATGTTAAAAAAAGAAAGGGGGTGTCCGGAGTCCAAAACGCAAATATATTCAACTTAAAATGATAGAATAAGACAAAAGATGGAAATCTTCACATCTGAGAATCGTTTGCCACCTTTCCTTTTAGTAATTACTTTAATAATGAAAGTCTTTTTGCCGTCAGCTCCTTCGGATGATTGAAGCCTGCAAACAGCCGCCTCGCCCTGATCCCCTTCACAAGTTCTTCCATTATCAGGGGCTAAAAGTAGACGTACGAGCCCGTTCGTTGACCTGCAGTGTTCTCGTCTAATGTACGACACATTCCCAAGAGACAGGGAGTAGACGAGTAGACGTCCTCCACCCCTCCTGAGCAGGAAGTCTTAAATTAACCAGGTAGCTGACCTACAAAGAGCTGCGTGAACGCCGGAGCTCTGCATGAAATACCTGCCCAACTTGTTTTCAGTGGACACGAAACGCACGCCGGTCGTTGTCACGCCACACGATCCTATCAGAGATACTGCGAGCGCTGTCGTGCAGCTGTGTGGCCGATAACGCTGCAGCGAGCGATAAGAGGCGCTGCCTGCGGGGGACTCTGACCTGGGTGGGACACGGGGAAACGGGGACCGGCAGTGTCGTCCCAAAACTATTACAACTAAAATCAATCAATCAATCAATAAAGGAGACACACCAGGCGTGTGTCCACAAACTTATCTTAAAGTGTCGCATTAGAAAAGTTAGATTCAAACGCCTCTGCAGAATAAGTTGCGACGTAGCTAGGGCAACCAACGATTACTTTTATTATCGATTAATCTGCAGATTGGTTTCAGGATTAATTGATTAATCGTTTTAGTGTATAAAATGTCAAAAAAAACTATTCTCAGGGCCCAAAGTGATGTCTTCAAATCACTGAGCTGTTTCCGCTCCTAACCAGCTGGAAATGTTGACTATTTGGCTTAAATTTAAGATTGTGTATTAATCCGCCGCCGAAAATGGACGATTTCCTCCTGTTTGCGTCACGTTTGCTAAAAAAACTCCGGTGAGCAGCTGTTTTAGGAAATGACTGGTCCTTTCTAAAAAATAAAACTATATATTTGTGAGCTGGTTTTAAAGATTCGAGACCGTTTTGGTCCTTTCATGAGATTTTTTGCAGATTTTATTTTTGTTTCCTTGACAGACAAGGAGTCAGGAGGACTTCATTCCTTGTAGGTCACTCATACGGGACATGCTGGTCCACGGGGACACATGACCCGACATTTGAGAGGTTGTCCAGAAACCAGGCCAGAGGAAACCTGCTACAAACATTCTGCAGGGCCGTTATTCCTACATGTTATTCCTACATCCATGAACTCCACATTTAGCTCCATGTATGTGTTGATTTATCACTGGAATGCACCACAACGCCCTTTGACCCCTCCTACATGTGACTTCCCCTTTGGACCCGGCAAACAGCACACAGGGGTCCAACCTCCTGAAGCAACCCGGACACGGACCCTCAGACGCCCGGTCGTGTGTCCGTTTGTTGTGATCACAACGCGGTCATGTGCTCTGAAGCAGAGCGCGGGCACAGAGGGATTGTGGTTGTTGTGGGTGGAGGTGGTGGAGGTGGCTGGTTGGATGAGACTCTGCGAGCTGGAACAACATTGTGCACACGTGACAAAAGCACACCAGAGTCCATGTGATCTTTGCAGGGTACAGCCTGTGCCTTGGCTCCGAGTCCCGGCTGTGTCGGAGCCCAGCCCGGCCGGGGAGGGGGGGGGGATGATGAGTGGGCTGGGAGGTTCATGCCGTGTCAAGCTCCTGTTTGCAGCTCAGCGCTGCACACGGCGCCTGCATGTGTCCGTCACATGGCCCGGCACGCTGCAGGAAACCCCAGCCGCGTTCACGTGAGAGGTAAATGTGAAGACGCTCAGACCCAAAACACAACACACAAACACGGACCGGAGTTCTGCCTCTGCACGTACGCACACGTGCACCGAGGCCGGGATCAAGTGTTCTGCACAGATGCACCTCACCTGGAGCACCGGCTTTAATCTCCGGCTGCACGGATCGCACTCTGGATCTACATTAGTCCTTTATTCATCGTTATCACTATTATGATGGCATACGATCCGTTTGTGAAAAGATCACGTGACATGAGGGATTTTTAGAGGAGATGAACAGTCTGGTTGCTTCTTATAAAGAAATAAATCTGCATCCTTTGAGGATTTGATGACCTGCTGCTTTCCCCATGTCATTAATGTAAAACTCAAACCAAACAAGCTATTTAAAAAAAAAAAAAAGACACCACCTTCTTGAAGTTTTCACGGCCATTTTTCACTATTTTACAGACTAAACAATAAATGATTTTATCACAAACAACAACAGATGTTGCAGATGTACGATACGTCCTCAGACTCATCAGGTGAACTTCATGCTGTGTTATTAACCTCACATGAACACGTGTTGTCAACCAAAAACACATCTAAAATCAAACTTTTTATTTGTATATTAATCATTTTTATAATTATTATGCAGGAAATGGTGTTTTCTCTACAATATACATGTCTTTTCAGACATTTTCCTGCTTTATAAGTCATGTATTTTCTATTGTAATGCACATTTAAACCTCCATGTAAGAAGCGCTCGGTCAGTAGGAGCTGTTTTGAAATGTGCTCTGTGAACAAACTGACTGATCGATTGATTGATTACAGGTCGGCCGGCTGATTGGCTCCCAGCTGCTTGTTGTTGTAGTTTAATTAAAGTATATAATAGACACCAACAGGAAATGTCATAATGATGTTTATTATTCCTCCTCAAGGTTTCTTGCTTCCTAACTTTCAGACTGTAAGACGCACTGAGAGGATGCAACATGGCTGCTGTTATTATGGGCTGTCCGTGTGCTGAGGCTCCTTCAGGGGGAAGTCACGTACGAGTCCACCCGACGACGGGCAGTCAAGACGGGACACATTTCAGCAGAAATCACCATCCAGACTGCAGAGTGTTTCATCACCAGCTGGATCAACACACAACTGCACAGAAGGTTAATGTGCAGCTTCACCGGCACGTTAACACATCGCACTTCAGTGGAAAACGTGTCGCTCTCCATCAGGACCTCCACCTCTTCGTTGCCGCCGCAGCATCAGATCTGTGGGACTGAGACACGAGTCTCCAGCGGAGCGGCCGGGGTTTTCATTTCTTCGTGGCCCACTGAGAGTTTGTGTTTTGCACAGTTTAACGCTGCTGGCCTTGTACCAGATCATTACAAGGAGAAGATTCTCCTCTTTAAATCACTGAACACTGGAAATAAATGGGTCTAAAGAAGCTTTTAGGTTCACTGCCTTTTACTGGAACATTTAAACATTTGGATGACTCCTTTTGTAGATCTCAAAATGTCATTTAATAACTTTTTAAAAGCCTTAGAATTGCATTTGTCAGCGCAGGACAAAGGCTAAATGTAGTCTTTCATGAATCACACGCAAGCAGCTTTTAATCAGTAATTACAGAACCCTGCAGGGGATTCTTGGGAATGAAAATGAACCAAACCGCCCACTTTCACAAAGGAAACATACACCTTTATAACCACAGCACAAAAGAACTGCAGTCAACTCGACTCCCGGCTGACAAAGTCACAGCTGAGGGCCTTTTCTGCCACTCACGCCTTCATAAAAGTAGACCCTGCTGCATCCGTGGACTCCAAAGTCCAGTGTAGGGCTGTAACTCAGAGCGCAGGTATGTCAGAGTGTAACCTGTGGTCAAAGGCTCTAACTGGGAGAGGCTGAAACAACAGGAGCTAGTGTGTGTGTGTGTGTGTGTGTGTGTGTGGCAGGTGAGCAAACAAGCAGCACAGCCCTCGAGAGGCTCCCCTGGCGCCGGGCGAGGTGTGAACAAGTGTGTGAACCCACGTGTGTTTGCGTGCAGGTGTGTTTTCGGGGGCCCATCAGGCTCCGTGCGTGCCATTCCTACCTGCTGTGCTGGGGCTGCGGAGGCCGGTCTGGGGGGCCATGCCCGTGTGGACCGAGGTGGTGGCGCGGCTGCTGAGGTCCACCACAGAGGGCGTGGGCGGGGCGGGCGGAGCCGGCGCCGGGGACTGCTGCGGCGGCTGCGGCGGCTGCGCTGCCTGAGTGCTCTGGGCTGCGTTGGCGGGGATGCCGTTCTCTGACAGGAACTCCTCCAGGTCCATGTACTCCAGCTGGAAGTTGTCTCCATCGTAGGGCAGGGTCTTGTCCCAGAGGGTCGGGCCCAGGAAGGCCGACTGTGGGTGGTTGGCTGCGCTGCTCTCATCGTCCAGCTTCTTCTCCTTCTCCTTGTCTTTCCCAAATCCTGCAAAATGTTTGCACACAGTCAATTCATTGTCTTGAAGCAGGGGAGGATCACGGGTCATTGCATGCGTATACTTAAAAAGTATGCCGGGGGGGGGTCATAAAAAGGTCAGTTCAGCCAATTTACTGAAGAAAACATTTTAAAAAGTTCATGGTTCGTCAAGGCATTTTATTTTTTCCATGTTGGGAGCTCTACATCTCTAGATAAACACAAACACAAGCAAACATCTGCATGAATACTTGTTTGTTTGTTTGTTTGTTTGTTTGTTTGTTTTGGGTAACCTGGCCCTTTAAAACTCCATTCATGTTCAGATAATGTGATGACACTCAGCTACACTGCCGGAGGGTGGACTGCAAGCAGCCACAACAGCTGCAGAACAGAAAACACGCCCTCTATCGACGGCCTGCTGTATCACTAATATAAATCCCAGTGAACACAAGAGGGGTTTAAAAGGTTATAAGCGCAACTCCAAGGCTAAAAACAGCGCAGTCACTATAACAACACATGCAAGGCATTATGTGTTATGCTACTTAAAACAACAAGCATTAAGCTAAAATAGCGTGTTAGCTCGCGCTGAACCTGGCATACAACTAATATTCAGCCGAGACGATAATCATTCTTTTTTATGAATCTCTGCAGCCCCGCAACTAATACGATTACATTGTTACTTTTTCGACAAAGATCGTAGAATGTTAGGAGGAGCCACTCTCGGTGGATTTTTCGGTTGACCCGTGTCCTTCGCCGCGTTTTATCTGTCAAAACCGTGTATGTTTGCAGATTACAGAATGATAACACACACACACACACACACACACACACACACAGTACAAGTCAAGTTTAGTCCGTGTTGAAAACGCACCTTCATCGTGATGGAAAGGCAGCTTCAGCGGGTTTTCCAGCAGGGACTTCAGGACGCCGTGAGTCGGCGGCAGGAAAGCTGGGTTTATGGGTAGAGGTCTGGCCATTTTCTCCATATGTCTTGAAGGGCAATTTGAGAATAAAGCTCGCAACAACAACAAAAAAATAAAGACGACTGTATTTTCTCCGCCCCCTGGAAAAGAAAAAGACAGACGCGAACCGAACTCTCGCTCTCCTGGTCCGTGGAGATCCACGCAGACGAGACACTAAACGGACGCCGGGGCTCGGAGGGACAAGACGGGGCTCGGAGGGACAAGACGGGGCTCTGCGCAGCAGCAGGACGGTGAGCGGCTGGCTGTCTGTCTGTCGTCGAGGCTGGCTGGCAGAGAGCTGGAGGAGGAGGAGGAGGAGGAGGAGGAGGAGGAGGAGGAGGAGGAGGGAGCTCTGACGGAGCCGCTACACTTCTCCGTCCATGTGCGGAGACTGACGCCGGTGACGTCAAAGCACCGGGAGGGCGGGGTGGGGACGCTTCTCGCGGCGCGTTTAGGTTCGCGTGGGAAAAAACTACTTAAATGCCGCCTTCAGGGAATGTCGGGAATATTTTATTTGAACAATTCTACCTCCGAAGTGAACAAATAAAGTGCAGACAAGTCAAAATAATTACTCCTGAAATATAATAGTAATCTTTACGTTTGGTTTGGATTTATTCTGTAATAAAACGTTGAAAAGTTTTATTATAATGAAGTTTTAAATACCTCAAACTCAATCCACTGCTTTCAATCCACTTTTATTGTGTACTGTTTATCATATGTTCTACTTGCAGTATGATTACACTTTTTCCATCCATACTCGTTGTTTCTATGCACATCTGTAGCATAATAACCTGAGATCCTTTATAAAAATAATTAATCATACATTTTATTTACCATGCATGTATAGACAGTGATATGCATTTAAACAGAGTATTTTTGCTACAAAAACATTCCTCTGGGATGAAAAAAATGGTGTTATACCGAATTTGCAAAATTGCAATGAACATTACAAAATTAAATAATATGAAACTAATAATAATAATATGAACTAACTATAAATCACTCACACACTGAATAATATTTATCACACCAGTGTGAGTCAATTTAACCAGTGACTAAAGATACCAAAAAAAAAAAAGGAAAATTAAGATGACATTGAGAGCGTTTAACTGCATTAATCTTAATGTCCTGCTTTGAGGAGAGACTGTGTCAAAATCTACTTCTAATTTTAACTTCAGTTTATATTCTGCCTGTATGGAACATATTCCTAAACTAAGTTTGGTTTAATAAAAACATGCAACACGTGGGGATGGGGGTGCGTGGTTCACGTTTGTCCTGTGGTCCTTTACCAGGTTAATGTTCTCTCACTGTGCATGTATGCATTCAACAGTTGTTTACTTTAAATATGCACGACAAATATACCCGGATCATAAATGTGCCTTTTGTGACGTGACTGAAAGTAGTTTATGTGTTTTATTTTGTGGTTTTATGTTTCGAGCGTCAGATTTAGTTTTTGCTTTCTTCCCCTAAAGACACAATCATATTTACTGCCTGTTGTAAACAGCCGTCGTAGTCTATCACCTACGTCTTTCATGTTTCAGTTGCTCGTGTGACGTTTTCTTGCAGCACCGCAGGGTGTTTGGAGCATCTATAAATCTGTGATAGACAGGTCCATTAACAGACTGCTAAGTTAGTTTCATGTAAAATCATTTAATGAAATTATGACTGTGGGCAGTTTCCCCCTGAAAACGCTCTTAAATCATTTGTCACCAGGCTGCCTGTGAGAACCGGGTGAACTTTCTCTGCTTGTGTTTGGGTATGATCTTTAAAATCTCTTTGTTTCCTACAAGTTTGAATCCTTTTTTCAATAACATTAACTGGAAATGACAGGAACGAAACAGAAACCAAACAGAACACATTACACAACACATGCAACCAGTCGTTTTCTGGGTGTGAGGTACAGTTTCTGCTCTCAGATGCAATGTGTTCATAAATGAGCATAAACTCTCATTTCAGAGCGGTTGTGTGCTTTACATAGTGTTTAGGTCTCTGTTACAGTCATGACAAAATAAGCTTCTCAGCGGCTGCTGTATTTAACTGTAAATCGGAGAAATGAGGACACAAACCACTGTAACGCGACGGTGAGGAATGACGTGAATCTTGACCTACTTTCAGCCAATGGGGGTTGTCAGCCTGCAGTTGTGTGCAGGTCGTGGCACATGGAAACTTGTGCTTTCTAGTGTAGTAGTGGCTGAGTCATAGTTTTTAAATCCCTGCTCCGCTCTGCTCATTAGTTAGTCTCAGCACCAAACCCCACCTAAACAGAGACGGCAAGGCAAGTTGAAGAGAAGCTCAGTGCACGAAGAGATATGTGACAAAAGTCTGGTGAAAGGAGCTCATTGTGCAGACGAGGATTAGGACCGGAGTGGGACGAGTCCTCTTCTCTGAATCCGTCCTCATGTCTGTTTAAATGTCACGCCACTAAAAACCGAATCTTATTCTTCACGCCATCAAAGCAAGACTTCCACCAGGTCAGACGCCGCCGCTGTTTTTAAAGTGTTGTGTCTTAACGAGACTCAGGGATCGTTCAGAAGGCGTCTGATTGGGCGAGGATGTTCCCCTGAAGTTAGTTAGTTTTTATTTCTTCGGCCAAACAAACCAGCCTTATCTTTGACCTCACACACGAGGGGAAGAAAAACACACAACACACAGAGGCCTGCAGTAGTCTTGACATTGAACGTGTGCTGTGATAGCAGAAAAACCTGACCGCATTAACTTCCATCAGATGTGCTCAAGGCCAAAAATACAACAAGACATCTTCTATTAGCACAGAATCAGAAGTAACATGCAGAACATGCCCAATCTTAAATAAGTTGTGACCAAATAGCAGAAGACCTCCCAGGCTTTCTCTAATCGTCCTATGGGATGTTATGAAAACTAAATGTTGCATTCTTACCAGAAAAGAAAAAACTGACTAGAAAAACACATTTTGGCGCATTGGACAAAGACGGACGTTTCCACAAGTAACAATAAAGTTTTAAAGTTCAACTGGACACAATTGAATCTTTGATTCTTAGATAAATGACATACACATCAACATACGACTGTCTTAAATCTATATTGATGCTTTGGTGGACGTAAACAGGAAGTATAGTTGCCATAGAGTCAGTGGGTTACAAATTTAGCCTGGTTTATTTAGCTCACATTTGTTTACAATTTGGCAAATTAACACCCTTTAAAGTCTGCTGAATTATCTATCAGCACGTCCTGTTTGCAGTGTCCCACTCTGATACTGAAGAAACCTTAAAGACGTGAGGCCAGTTCTGCAAGTAGAGTCTGTATTCTGTGATTTCTAAGAGGATTCATGGATATTTATTTCATCACAAGTCGGAAAGTGTGAGCCACACTCGTGAAAATGTGTGCATCACACCTGTGTGTTCAGGTTTAAGTGAGTTGTGACTCAAAGAGGCCAATTTTTGGCAATCAGGTAAGTTCCTCACTAGCCTCCGTGAGCTGTGTGTTGCCCACGCAGCCGAACCAGATGTTTTCAGAACAGCAGCCGTCACCTGTCCCGAGCAGTTGCATATTTTCAACAATTCAGTCGAGGAATAACAGAAAGACAGAAAACAGAAAGTGCAAAATGCTTTTCTTGAATACAGGTGAGTCGTTGAGGTCGGGGCCACATGTATGGATGTGTCCCGTTCAGTCAACTGCACGTCAACAGTTCTTCTGTGTCTCTGTGCAGGCAGGTGTTTCACGCAGTGGGTGCGAGAATAATACGTCTTTTTTTTGAACTGTGAGAAAAGTCTGCAGACAGAAATGTGTGACGTATGAGCCAAACAAAACGTGTGTTGTGTGAAAGTGGTCAGCTGAACCCAGCAGCATGCCCCCCGAATCACTGCGGGAGTTAGTCAGGGACTCATAAAAAAGACGAATTCAAAGAAGTTCAGAAAATGTGATTTCAGACTGTGACAGTGGACTACAAAGACTTGTGTGTGAAGGCAGAGGGGATTATATAGTTTAATAGAGATCTGGCTGCTCCTCAGTGTCAGACAAGAGCTCCGTGATGTTCGCTGTACAGATAAAGACCATCTTTTTCCTTTCAAACAGGCACAAGAGAGTCCTTGCTTTAGAAATGACACCTCTGGTCATTTGTCCATGTTCATGTTGAGGTTCAGCGGCTCAGATCAAAGGTCTGAAGCTTTGAAATATTCAGACTTTTTACTGTTTGTTTTGCAGGAGTTTTCTTTAAATGCAGTCCAAAAAGAGCATGGGAGCAGTCGTGGGGACAGGAAGTATGTTTCTTTAGTGATTTAAGAAAAACAGATGCAATCCTTGAGCTAACTTTAACTTAAATACATAAAAGACTACTAAAATAAATGGCTGCCCTTGAGGGGACCAAATATTCTACAAATGTGAGGCGAGTCCCCACAGTTTGACTGTGCGAACAGATTTGCCGTCCTTCAAAACCTCTTTGTCAAACGCAACAGCAAGAAGCAGCAGGTGAGTGCTCAGCTGATTGGTTGGCATGGAAACCTGTTCTCTCTCTCTCTCTCTCTCCCTAGTTTTCTCCTCCTTTCCCTCTTTTTCAGCTTTCACTCAGGCTCCTCTGTGCTTCCTCTCTTTCACCTGGCTGTCTGGTGCCCGGCTCTCTCTCTCTCTCTCTCTCTCACCTGTGTGAAAGGTATGCTTGAGTTTCATCAGGTGTGTTTGAGAGAGGAGGTGTGTTTGGAGACACCTGAAGTTACTCGACGTCCTCCTGGATCCAGATTCTTCATATATGTTTTTAAAAAATCTATTTGTAATCGTATGTGACATTGGGGTTAAAGGGGAGGATCCAAGTTGTCCAAGGGTCTGAAGTTGTGTCAAACAGCAATATTCGTCTCTCTCGGTGTGTCTGTGGGCTCAAACCACATAATCACGAATCCAGGAATCTGAGGGGAAGCCCACAGTCTCAGACTTTGAACCCCCCCGGTCTACTCTGTATGCATGACATCATTTCCACAGATCTATTTCTGATCCTGTGCTTTTATCCACACATTCGGTTTCTCAACACTTCAGGGTTGCAGACGCGGTTCAGACTGAAGCGTGGACCCTGACTCATTTCAAGGAGGCTGCAGGGGTGTCGAAGCACAGTGCCTACCCAGATAATCACGTTTGTAATTCACTGGAGGCTTCGTCGTGTTCAGACAGGTAAGGAAGGGCCTTCCCCCAGCGGACAATAACACGATATAATCTAAAATATCTCTGTCTGCTGCAGCGTTAAGAACTCCCTTCATTGTACCTAAGAAGCCAAAACCAGGAAAAACATGTGTGGACATGTGGGTCACGCCTTTTATTATGGCACGGATATTTAAATATGTCCTTTAGGCTCCACTCGGTCAGTGCTCATTGACTGAGTGGAGCCTAAAACAACAACAACAACAACAACAAATGTGCGTGAGAAGGAGGAGGGGACACAAACAAAGATGCTTGATGAAATACAGCAGAATAATCCGGCAGCACTGAGGCTTTAAGCCTGCTGCTGCTGCTGCCCCGAATCTGCAACACAACTATTCCTGTTACGTAACACTTAGCGAAACAATTACATGGACTCATGCTGTTGTCCCGAGTCTGAAACTACACAACCACTCCAGCAGACACTGTTCAGCCGGCTGCAGCCTCACGCAGGCCTCACCGACACTTCCCCTTAAAATAATGCTCGTGTAATTACCTCGTATGCACATTTTGCCAGTTTCAGGACGATTTTGGAAGTTAAATAAAAGCCAGAGTCTCTTAAGAGATGAGAAAAGACAGGAGGCATTAAGAGACACCAAGAAAAACTAAAATGGTCTTAAATAAAGTCCGTGAAGAACCTCTGGGATGAAACGTTATTTAATTGACTGCAGTTGTTAATTAGCTGCTTTGTTAGAAAAGCTTTCCCAGGATCGCTGAGCATCCAACTCTTGCTTTGTCGGTCGCAGCAACACTACTTCCTGGTAAACATATCTGGGCCATGAGGAAGATTTAAGATCGAATTCCACTGGAAAGTCCTCAACAAAACCTTGTTGTTAGGAACATGACAAAGGCCGAGTGTCGGGTTCATCTCTTTCCTGGTAACCTCGCCAGCCAAGGAGATGAAATTCCTTATGAAACATGATCTTCTTGATGTGTCGCTTCTCGGCTCCAAGTTAAGACTTTTCCCTCATCATTTTCTCTATTTCTCAGATTCCTTGTTTTTTGCCACTTAACTGCAGAGTAATGCATGTTCATGGTACGCTGGGACAATCAAACCGCATTGTCCCGTCTTTGAACGAGACCTGGAAACAGTCTTGAGCTCTGCAGCTTTCTGCAGAAACAGCATCGGCTCTGGATTCCCTGCTGACTTTCCGCCTACCTGCTCATCATCTCCTCTTGCCAGCAGGTGAGAGATGTTGAGGTGTAGGGTTGTTCATCTCTACGTCCCACACGCTGCATTAAAACACTCGGGTGCCCACACACACACGGAGAGGGCTGCAGGTGACAGATACTGTGTATTTCTGGAGCCTGTAATGTGCTGCGAGTCCATTTATAGAAAGAGGAGGAAAATGCAGGTGATGCATGGATAAATGCTCTGCTTTGCTTCTTCGCTGTTAGGACTTGACTGCAGCAGGCTCACATTGTCTGAACCAAAGCTGAATTTTCATCCATTAAAGTGATTATTCTCTTTGCGAGATTGCTGTAATTTATTTTTGCTGGAGTGACACTTGGGAATGAAAATGATTTGTCAGCTCTGGCGAGAGCAAGCCACTCACGGTGCTTTTGAAATTCAGTGCCATAAAGTAGTGCGGAAATGGGCTGAATTAGTCTCTTTGGTAATTAATGCTGAGAGCAGAGTGAAAACATCTTAAAAGGCAGCTGTGCAGGTCGCTGGTCTTACACTACATGTTGGTTTTGTTGGAGTTTGGCCACTAATTCAGACTTGTTTGTGTTGTAAGAGGAAAAAGTATGGGATGAAAAGTGATTTAAGTATTTGATCCCAGCATCCATTATGTGCTGGACTGTGATCTGGCCTGTGTGAAATGTTAATCTCCACTTTCACTTTGTTCTTTTGGGATGTTGTTCATTCTGATGGATTCACAGTAGATCTCTCAAACACCGCGAGAGATTTTACATCATCACTTTGTCATTTCTTCTTGTTTTATGTTAGTTTTGTGTCTGTAATCATGTTGTTTGTCTCTGCCAGGAGCTTTTGAATCTCAATGAGTCTTTAAATCCTGGTTAAATAAAGGTTAATACATATTCTGATGCATCAAATTATACTGATTTATTTAAAACAGACGACAAACACGAGCAAATGAACTTCCACACAGGGTTGGAGGGCGCGTTGAACACCAGGAGGAGGTTTTGTTAGACAAAGCTCTCAGTCACCATCATCACAACAGCAAATTAGGGAATATCTTGTGTTACACAATAAGAAGCACTAAAGCTGTTGTGGAGGCTTAATAAGAGGCTTTATGCTGGTTTACAGCCTCGCTGGCAGCAGTTGGTCCAACACTTTGATCCAGACTAAAATATCAATGATTGTACGGACTGATCTTGTTTTGTTGGGGGTCTAATTGGAAGATGACAGCACAAGGATTACCAGCTGAGGCGATCTACTGGACCAATTCCAAAACTATTGGTTACCATTAGATATTTAGACCCCAAAATATGTAAAAAAAGAATAAAATAGGACCCACGTTTAAAAAGACACAAGAAATAAATGAATAAACGTTTGAAGTAAATAAATAAAAAATGCACGTGAATGTTTGAAAAACTCTTTTCAATCTATTTATTTCTGTAATCCTTTATTACTTATATACATAAATGAGTAAATGTACACTGTTAAACTTCTGCGTCTATTTCCCCCTTTGTGTTTTCATGCTGAGTCATTTGATTTGCCACCTAGTCACCAGCCTTCACGTGGCACACAGTATTTCCTCCCGTACGGGTGGTTGTGGTGGTGTTGGTGGTGTTGGTGGTGTTACTGGGAGGCGACACCGCACCAGGAAGCCAATCCTCCCTGTAGGACACAAACAACAGTGCCTGGGAGGATTAAACAGAGCCAGCAGGCTGATCGTGTCCGCTGATACGAGGCTGCCGGTTCGATCAACTGTGTCAAGTCTAACGTGACACCGTGACCAGCTTTCATTCACAGTCTGCGTGATTCTGCAAATCGAAGGTAGTATTTAAGCTGGTGAAGCAGCGAGTCAGCTCACCCATGCAGAGAGAGGAAACACACACAAAAACACAGAGTCACATGCAGTCAGCATGGGCAAACATGTTTCCAAGCACATGTCCTCCTGTCTTTTTGTCTCCTCCCTCTCTTCTTCCTTTTTTTGGTTCTACATCTCTCTCTCCAGACAAACAAACAAACAAACAAACAAACAAATAAACAGCCTGTTGTGCTGTGATGACGTTATGGACCTGTGTGCCAGCTGTAGCTCCATGTTACTGCCTCTCCTGAAGCAGGAAGCAATGTCCACACGGGCACAGCAGATGCAGAGGGTAAACAATCTGGACCCAGCAGAGCGCCTGATTAGACCACTGCATCCTGCTCTCATAGCAAGCTACTGGTGATCCTTTATATGGCTGCTACCATCAGAGAATAGGTGCTCATCTGCAGCTTCACTTGGCTTTGATTGGCTTCTCCGATGCTGCAGGTGTCATCAGTGGACGTGCTACAACCAGTGCCCCTGAGATAACTTTGTTATGATATGGCACTATATAAATAAAACTGAATTGAATTGAATTGAACCACCACCTGTAGCAGGTTTAAGGGGGAGGAGGTTACATAGATGACATCATGTGACTTGGACTTGGAAGAGCTTAGACTTTATGAGATCAAAGAGACTCACAACAAAAGGTACTAATTACTTATCTAATTCAAAATATCATTACATTTGGGGAAAAGCGCATAATGACTTGTTGGTCTTGAAAGTTCAAACCAAAGATCTGTGACGAGATGCGTTAAAACCTGGAACTTCTATCCAGCCGCTGGCTGAGTCGCAGCCATCAAGTCAGTTTGAGTCAAGCAGAGACAGACCAGACCACAACTCGTCTCGTCTCTTTGGTCCCAGCTGGCATTAAACTTGGACTTGACTTGATGGTCTTGACTTGGGACTTGTTGGTCTCAGTTGTGGGACTCAACTTGGGGCTTGTTGGTCTCAGATTTGGGACTTGACTTGATGGTATGACTTGATGGTCTTGACTTGGGACTCAGTGGTCTCAGTTTTGGGACTTGACTTGGAACTTGTTGGTCTCAGTTGTGGGACTTGACTTGATGGTCTTGACTTGGGACTTGTTGATCTCAGTTTTAGGACT
The DNA here is from genome assembly GCA_036024295.1 of Nannoperca obscura. Taxonomy (NCBI): domain Eukaryota; kingdom Metazoa; phylum Chordata; class Actinopteri; order Centrarchiformes; family Percichthyidae; genus Nannoperca; species Nannoperca obscura. Next base: position 16,905 of record JAVQJL010096632.1, read on the forward strand.
TGACTTTGGGCTTGTTGATCTCAGTTTTGGGACTTGACTTTGGGCTTGTTGGTCTCAGATTTGGGACTTGACTTGGGGCTTGTTGGTCTCAGATTTGGGACTTGACTTGGGGCTTGTTGGTCTTGACTTAGAGCTTTCTTGTCTTGACTTGGGACTCTAAAGTTTGTGTCCTACCTCTTGTTCTCAAAGCACCAGTGCAGCTAAAATGAGCTTAATGAAACAGTTTGTTCACCGTTGGATCCTTGTGATTTGTGTTTGAGACGTTCAGTCACAGGATGAAGGAACACCACATAGCCAAAGGGGGTGCGGAAGACCTCAACCTCAGCAAGTTTGGGGGCGCGACACCGTGAAAGATCAGTCCGTGACCAAAGGGATATCAGTTATGGCGGCAAAGGTTGTTTAATTTGAAACAAAGGGAAGAACTGCAGAATTATCCACAAACAGTTGGTTGGACTTCTTACACCCACTAACGCAGCACGACGATGCCATTAAAGATGAGCTGTTTTCCAGGAAGTAAGAGTTTTGCAGGAAGTTAAGGACCCCATTTAATGGGATCTTTAGAAGGCACTGAATGATTTACGGTACACGGCTGGATATTGTTCGCCCAGAGCTCGCCCAGAGCTCGCCTGGAGAGAATGTCTGATGTAAAGCGCCAAATAATGTATCTTAATAGCTCGGTGTATCTTTACGTTTAGGCTACTGAAGTCTCCTGGTGCAGGTTGGGAGACGACTGGAGTTCATGTTCGACCAGTATGCTAGTGGGGAAACGCCCATCCACCTTAACCGCCACACGCTCCGTTTCATCTGCACGCTACTTCCTGCATCGGCACTGAATGCTGCCTTTGTAGAGTTTTTGCATAAGGTGATAACTTGTCAGAACTTGTGCTGCTTCATTTGCCTCCTGTGTGTTTCTGATTGGACTGATTATCTCGTGTTATCACGCACAACGCAGTTGCTCTCTGAGGCTAGCTTTAGCGTGTTTAACAACCACTGTTTAACACACGGGGCCTAATTGACCACTCAAAAGATGTTCACTGGGTTTTCATGCACCCAGTAATCTGTGTGTTGGCAGAACTCCAGTTTAAATCCTACTTGGGTTGAACCGAAGGTGAAAGAGGTTTCCATGCCGCAGGAGCTGGTTTAATATGGGAGCGAGCCAAGTGTCTTAACTGGGTTTCTCATAATGGGATAATGTTTACACTCGTCTACTTAGAACCAGGTTTGTTTAGTTAAATGGGTTAAGACATGGATTCTCTCAGGTTAATACGCCGACTGATACACTGTCGGTCCAGCTGGACGAGGCACACGGCGTCCTTCAGGCTCGTCTGTTATTTCCGGTGTACCAGTGTTGGTACGGCAACAGCAGCTGCTGCCCTGGCGGTACCGCCCTCCTGCCTTCAGGCCATCACAGCACAGCCAGACCAGCGTCTGCAGAGCCAGCCAAGGGTTTGGATTAAGGTGAGGGGGGGGGGGGGGTTTGTGGGTGTTATTCTATGAGTTTGTATGTGTGTGAGTGAGTTTGGTGTGGGTTGTCCTTGTGTTGTCACGGAAGCCCTTTGGAGGCTCGCCAGCCAGCCAGCAAGTGATTCACACAGGCGCTAATGTCATAGCGCTAACAGCTAACAAGCATTTAGTTGCTATGGAGCTGGATCTGCTCCGTGATACACAAAGTGAGGAACAGGAAGCCTTTAAGAACAGGGCTCAACTGGGTTTTATGAACCAGATACCAACACTAAGAGTTTGAGACTGAAGCTTATAAAAGATTTTGTTGTTGTTGTTGTTGTTATTTATTCTTTTTAAAAAGGTGCATGTGTGCTTTATGTGTCATTTAACCTTCATATACCTGTTAACAGAAACAGCAGAATAATATCAATCACATCCTGCAGTTACAGGAAGGTAAAGAAGAAACAATGTGAAGTTACAGAGACATAAACAAAGAATAGAAATCGAATTAAATCCGGGTCCTTTAAGCTCTTACTGCTGACCTGCTGCTAGCTTGTTATTAAGTATTTTAAAATCTAATGTAGATCCCAAAGTTCGAAAGGGCTGAATTTAGGAGAAGTGTGTATAAAATGGCATGAAACATTAAATCTGTGAACTGCAGCTGACATAAAAACACGTGGGACAATATGTGGTAATAATAATAATAATATATAAGTAAAAAATATGAACAAATGTGTTTGCATGCCTTGCTTCTGCCCTTTATTATCTCCCTCCTGCAACCTTGTGAAGATTACAATCTGTCACTCTGAAATATGATCAACTCCCTGTTTTTGTTGTGTGTTTTTTTTGTGTGTGTGACCTTTACGATGATGAAAAGCTTCTGGCACTGAAATGATCTCAACTGAAACCAGCGGATGCAAAGTGACTCTTACGCTTTGTTATAAAAAACCCATCACATTTCAATTAATCAGGCAAAAAACCTCAATTAACAATAAGATATCAGTTGATTTTTAAATTTCAGAAGCCTGAATGTTTTGTTTTGAAAATGATAAATCATCCTAAGTGAGATGCTTCATTATTAATTAAATCCAATAATTGTTTCAGGACTAATATCTACCAGTTTGTATGGTGTGTATGAGTTTTGATGCTGAAAAAGTACTTTGATGTTGATGTTGACGTCTCCCCACGATAGATAATCCACACAGTACAGCCTGTATTCCCACAGAAGTGATCAGCCACGATTACAATCACTACAGGAATAGTCCAGTGCACTATCACTAGAGCAAAAATAGTCGAGCACTAGCTTTGACCAGCTGATGGGAGGATTACTTGGTAAATCCCCCGGTGTTCTGGAAATCTTAACCAGCCACCTAAATGTGTCGGAGGGCACTTTAGATCATTACAGTTTACGAAGAAGCAAAAAGAAACAAGGATGTAATATTTAAAACACACATGCATTTATGTTATTGCTGCACAATCTGAATCTCTCACATGCTTCACATTCAGCAGCATCAGCGTCAAGAATAAAGGATTAGTCCTTGTCCTCGTAACGCACGCTTATGTCACCTCATTGAGGAGAAAATCATGGCAGGAACATGTGACCTGGACAGAACAAGAACAGCTAGCTCCCCTTTAAAGGTGCACATTAACGTCATGTTGGGTCCTTTTGTTTCTTGTGTTTGCTGAAGACTCAGCCTTCAACCTGTCGGCTCACACAGGCTGAAGAGCGGTGATGATGATGATGGTGTCGCTTCAACATTAATGAAACCTTAGAGAACTGAGGAATAAGCAAGTTTCTCAGTTTCTAGGCAACACCGTCTCTGCTGACCGTGGTGAGTTCAAATGATCAGATGGGGGGGGGGGGTTCATATTGTCACTCTTACGTATTGTGGTTAACACGACCTAGTTTCACAGACTCGCCTCTGAGCCAATCACCTCTTTGGGCTTGTTGATGGCTCACTGACATGCTCTCTTTGTGTTGCTCGGACCACTTGTGCATCCTCTGCTTTCCAAAAATAAAATATAAAAAACAAGTTTAACCTGCAGCTCCGAGCTGTCGATTCAACCCTCAGTGCTCGTCCACCTCTACTTCTATAATACTGCTATTCCTGTCATCACAATACTCCCAGCAGGGTGTGGGAGGATGTTCCTCAGCAGCTACCGGAGGAGTAACAGTCTGGAATTAAACATGCATCGCCAGGAACGCTCATATTTTCTTACATAAATATGATGTGAATGGATTTTTAGTGTCTCACGATGTTTCAGAGGCTTCGGGCTGCTCTGCCACTGAACAGTTAAGAGAAGTGATCAATACAGTTACAGAACAACCACAATGTAAGCCGGGATCAACTTATAAACTTAAATAAAGCTCTTAAAAATAGATTTTAACGTGTTTTTGAGCGTTGAGCTTTGCTGCAGTGGATGTTTCTAGATAAAAATTGGTTCGATGCAAACTTAATTAATTATTAACGGCTGTATTTTGTGCACGTTGTTATTAATCTTTATCCTTCAGACCTTCTACGCGACACTACTCTGAATCTAAATACCCGACATGGAGTGAGTTGTAATTCTGTGAATCTGTGATAATGCGCTGCAGCGGGAACAAACTGATCTCTTCATGTTCATCCGCCTGTCTCCCGAGGTCAGATGCAGGGGTCAGCGAGCCGGCATTAAAGCAGCACTCAAGGGTTGCACAGGGTTTGTGGCTCTTTGAGGGCGGCGCTCAGGTTCAACACCGGCCACACTTTGACGGACATGTCCCCGTCAGCAACGTCTGTCTGCAGCCAACAGGATCCTGCACAAAAGATGCAGGCGACGCTGCGAGACCAGCAGAGCCGTGACTCCATGAATTATTGGTCGTATGAATGACCTGCTTGCTGTTTAACACTCCATGAACACCTGTATATCACAGGTGGGGGTTTCTTAATTTAAAATTACAACCTCCCAATCACCAAAAGACAGAAAATGAATTTACTGTTTGTTTTTTGCATTCTAGAGATGTTTCACTGAAAGTGCAGTTGTCAAAATCCATATAAAAGTTCAATTTCTTCTTAGTACTTCTGCTAAATCCCAATATGTTGGATTACCTCAGCAGAGCTCTTCTGAAGCAGACAGCGTCCTTCCTGGACAGGACTTATTGGACGATTTTCTGTCGTTCCCTGTGGAGGACGAGGCAGAGAACAGTACCAGCTATAAACCCACCAGCGAGCCAGGCAACAAAGACCCAGTGAGACCTGCAGGCAGCTGTGTGGGTGCGCGTGTTCCCACTGAAACCATACCAACAAGGTACACTTTGCTTGTTGCTCGCGTGTAATGTTTAAATGCACAGGGAATTCCATACAATGTTGTACAATGAGCACAAAGTACAGCAGCACATTATTCTTCTGTCTGAGTTAGAGAACTGGTTGGATTCAGAGACTCACATCATGCTGAATTGAACTCTTTCCTGCCGGCATTAAAACTCTTTAAAGATGAAAATGCTCCTGTGTGGTGTTCAGGGGGTGAGTAATACAGCAGGCAGTAGGAGCTCCTGACTGTTTGTTGTTGGGATTATGATCAGAAAGAACATCCCTGCCAGCATCATACTTTATTATTATGGAGAAATAATACTTTATTTCTCCTACAAATAAAGTGAATAAGCTAGCTAGCTTCAGCCTCAGCTTCATTTGTGTCGTGCAGTCAGACTTGTGGGTAACAGAGACATTAAATCACATCTGATTTAATCCACATCTGAGAAACTGAAATGCCTGAAATGTGTAAACCAGGTCTCAGTCCGGCTTTAATTGTGACATGAATAAGGAAGTAAATGTGAAGTACAGGATCCCAACAGGAGGAGGACAGTCGTCTTCTGTTCTTTCATTACGGGGAGTTTTTATTATCTCACTTTTCCCGCACAGAACTTGTATCACAACATTCCTCATCTCAGAAAGGAAGCGCATCGTCGTGTGGATAATTAAAGATTGTCAGGTTCAATTTATACTCAACGCATTTTATTTCCACTCTGCTCTCGTCCACATCTTCACACCTGATAGGTGAGGCACTTTCTCCTCATAGGAAATCACCAAAAACAGACTTTCCAGTGACTGAAACATGATTGCTGTGGGGAAAGGCACTGCTGTATGTTGCAGTAGCACAGGGATAAAATGTTAGCTGCAAACCAGAACCTCAGACTACAAAGATGAATGTGGGAGATACAGAACAGCCTGTTCGATGGGTTTTCATCACGCTGAGATTAAAGCAAAAACGAAGAACATCTGTAATCTCCATCTGCTAATGAGGAAAGCAAAAGGTCGTCAGAAGCGCTCCTTCTACGCCGTCTTTATTCAATTTGAAACCCGCAGCCTTTGTGTTCGGAGGCATTCAGCCTTTTCGTCAATGGCGTAAACGCGATGACGGCTTACATCACCTGTGGTTAGTTATTCTTTCAGCCTGAGGATAATGAGAATAAAATTGTACCTGGAGGGAAAGAGCAAGAGAAACCTTGGTTCACCTTTAAATAAAAAAGGACAGCTTGGTTAAAGATTTTTCACTCTGCCCACTAATATGTTGAAGTAATATAAAGGTGTTGAACGAGTACAGCCTGTTTAATAATTAAACCTGTCTGCTGCTCGGTGGCGAGTCAGAGTCAGTCCCGTGTAGGTCGAATCAGATCCATGTTTATGTTAATTATGAAGTCAGCTGAGAAACATATGCACAGGACTTAAGTCCAACACAGGACCTTCACCCTGGAGACTCACTTATATAGCGTGAGTCTCCAAAGCGCTTTAACAGGGTTGCTCTCGTCCTCCCACTCACACACACAGTGGTGCACCAATGGTGACCGAGTTTCCTCCCATGGTGCTGGAAGATTTTAGGATTTAGGATTCTTGCACGAGGACACTTGGACACATGGACAGGAGGAACAGCCAACCTTGGAATTAGAGGACGACGCGTCACATCCGCCCGACATCACATAATAAACAATAATAATGTCGTTTTGGGTCATTGATAACCGACCTATCCTGCCAGGTAGGTACGAGGTCGTGTTGTGCTGAACAGGTCGTGTGCGGTTAGTTTTTACAGCTTTTTCTCAGAAATGGATGCCACGAGGGAACCAGAACAGAAACAATGAGCTGAAACTCACAATGTTCCCACTGTCATGAGAAACATTAGAAAAAATATTGATTGAAGCGGCTTTAAAATGGTGCATAAGGAATTTTAAATGGTGTACAATTTTAAACCTAATGAGCAAATGGAACAATGATTTTCACAAAAATCACCAAATTTTACATTCAAAATGATGGAAATGCACCCAAAACATTTCAGCCACCAAGAGTTACTGAGGGAACACGGACCAAATGAATCAGGGACCGGCAGCAAACGTATATTTTACATACAGACTGAATTTGTGAATAAATTCTCCCGACATATTAGTGATGACAGATGAAGATGATTTTTGCACACAGATTAAAATCACTTTAGAGCGCGTGCTTTTGTTTGTGTGTCACTGCCGTATTTTCAGATGGAGCTGGTTCACAAAGTGCATCAGTCACAGATCATCTCAACTCCTCCGAGTTACGCAACAGCTCTGCATTCCAGGTAGGATCCCGGCCCCCGGATAATACCCCTGCGGACTCAATACAGATTTATTCTACACAAAAAGTAAAAGATATTTCATACCAAGTGGGCACTAACATGCTGTATGTACCTGCACGCACACACACACCACATTATGTCAACGTGCTGCAGACTCGATGAGAGTTCATGTCATCTCGAGGCCTCATTTCACGTTTAAACGTGTCATGACCCCACGTCGTGTTTATTCACGACGTTTCCTCGGTGGCATGAAACCTTCAGATCGATGTGGGCACAGAGGTGTGAAAACTGACAGGAGAGTTTCACTTTGCTCTCCAGGGCTAAACTTCTTCTGCTTCGTCTTTATGGACTGGTCAGGGTGTGTCGTTGCTTGGCAGGCTCCTCTGTCTCTTGCTCTGCACACCACTGGCTGGCTGCATGTCACCCAGATCTCAGTCAAGAACCCTCACAGCACAATCATTCCAGTTGCTGAATAATACAAAGCAAACAGTGACCTACTTTCGAAGTAGGGAACAAGCTAGGGAGAAGACCTGGAGTGGAATCCGGCATGGTGGCGGACTGAGGATGGCGCTGAGGCGGATCAGGGGGCGGGGGGAGTGTTGACGGACGGGTTTAGGTATTGGCTTGTGTTAGGATTTAGGAGGAAAGAGGCGTGGCTCTGCGGTGGAGACGAGAGCAGCAAGCATGGTGTGCCATGTGAGCTGCAGAGTCCAGTCCAGGCGGCCCGCTGGTCCCCGGCCACGGCTTGTAGCCTCCTGTAAATGTGATTAAACAGGCAGGCACAAGAATACTGCAGCAAGCCCCTATCCTGGAGGCCTCCCTGCAACAGGAATGTAGTTCACAGGAACAGGGCCTCACACATGTCATACCATCAATATGAGCAATGTAATGTGTCCAACCGTGTACACGCTCCTCTGCATTGCTGCTGTTTCCTACCTTTGTTTATATGGCTCGTCAGGTGGCAGGTACACCGTGATGCTGCACTTGTTGCTGAGGCATTTTTCTGCTGCTCCGTCATCGTGTAGGTGGAGAACCGACTCTCCGAAAACACAAAACAAGGCATACATCAAGCCATTTACCGAGAAGGAACAGACACGAGGTCTTCTGTGTTTGGTATCTGTGTGGGGTTGGTGAACATGAACTCGTCTGCGGGCACCACATCAAGCTGTAAAAACGTGCAACAAGGGTTTCCCAACTGCAACCAGGGATGTGATGATTGATCCGGGTTTCAACAGGGACCTCTTCACATTTCATCTAAGTGGATACAGAAGCTGTGGTAGCGGTTGCTAGGAGCAGTTAGCATCTTTTCTGTTGATTGAAGAAATGTAAATTTAAAAGAGATTTGAAAGTAAACTTGACAACTCCTCTAACAGCTGCATCAATCCAGAGCCAAACTTATCGTCGATATCGTGGCCTGGTGCAGGAAAACCTTGTATCGATATGATATGTTGAAGATTCTGGTGTGCTATGCTAGTAGCGGCTAATGTAGCCTGGAGCCGCTAGCCTGAAGCAGAGATGAACCTACAGGAGGTCTGGTAAACACACATCATGGGTCTGTGGTGAAACTAAAACTCGTGATTGGTTGACGCTTCGCTAAGGAAGCAGAGATTAAGATAATCAGCCTGCAAGAAAACAAAAAGGTTGTTTGCTCTTATTAGCTTTACACTGAGTATCAGAGATCAGGAGGGCCGTGCACAGATGGCGTCTTGACAACTGTAGCAACTGATTCAAGACGAAAATGTCAAATAGAGTATTGATCATGCTACAGCCTGGAGCTCAGTGGAGGTCAAACAGGCAGAAGCCGCATTATGTCTCTGTTAGAGATAACATTCAGATCGGAGAAAACTACAAGATAAAAAAAATAGCTTCATGTCACCGGCTTCCTTTGAAAGTGACTTGTAGCCTGTTGCTTTGTCACTGGTGTCAACACAGCATGAGGCTCACAGAGCGCGGCGTGAGCTCGGGTCAGGGACACGCGGGACACGTCAGCAGCAGCAGGAGATATATGTGTGTGGGTGGGTGTGGGGTGGGGGGGGTTACAGTAGATCAGTTTACACCAAAAACATGAACTGGACTGCTGTTCCTGGAGCTGGGAGGGCTCCCAGTGTCACCAGTTTGTCACCGCGAGCCGTCCACAGCCAGAGTGGGCTGCTGGGAAACCAACACCTGCAGCTTGATCTGTGCTAATTAGATGAGGTGGTTGTCATGGTGACTAATGGATGAGACATGCCAACTTCAACCGCTTTGAAAATCAGTTCACTGATTAAAGTCAAACACATGTTTACATGTAAATATATTTTCATATAGAAAAACACACAACAATCCAGTGTGATCCAAAGCAACAAACAACAACAACATAGAGAATTCTTCTCATAATTAATCCATGGAATGAAAATGCATCAAAAATCAACCAAATTAAACTTTAATGTGTTGCAACCTGATGAAAATAAAGTAAATTTTTGACATAATCACTGAAAATGTATTGAACAACAATAAAAAGGAATTCCAGCAGGAAGATCTCAGCACAAAAAAATCTTTTAATGGATTTTAATCTAAAGATTTCATCTATTCTGACATTAAAAACATGAACTGTGTATTCAGGAAACCACTTAGTGACTAAACATCAGGGTTTCTAACAACCATTTTATTCTCTAATACAACATTATTGATGAATTCAAACATGTCATCTTTGGTTATGACCAAAGCTACCAAAGCTGAAGACTAAGAAAGGTGTTGTGGGTTTGACGGGAGTCTTTGAACGCCCCATGGTCGTCCAACATGCTGTTTCAGAGCTTTTGTCCACCAAACAGACGACAACAGATGTAATTTATCAAATGGCCTTCTCTCGTCGTGGATTATCTGACACACGACTCTGCCACCTTCTACTGAGAGGGATTATTGAGAAGGCTTGACCTCTGACCTCAGCCACATGTGAAGATGCAGCCGATACAGATCAATTATACCAACGCATGACCCCAGCGTGAGCAGCTGTGTGGTTTTTATCAACCTTGTCTCTTTTTATTTATTTCCACTTACGATAATATTTCTTTTTTATTTGTGAAATCAAATGTTTTGCTGAACCACACTCTTTCTTTGTCTTAATGGTTCGTTCTTTCTCTCATGGATTAAAATGCTCAGTCACTAAAAGGTGGCTCTTCCTCCTGCAGGTGTATTTATACCTGACTTCACACAGGTGATCTCCTTTTAACTAATTATGTGGCTTCTAAAACAAAATGGCTGCACCTGCGCTGATTCTGGTGTGTCCTAAAAGCAGACAAATACTTTAAAAAATATATTTGTAATGAATTTTGATCACTTTGTACATATCCTATCAATAACAAACACTTTTAATCTTTAAAAATGTAAAAATCTCCAGTGTGGGACAAAATATCTGATGTTAATTTGGACAGATTTTAGAAAACACTTTAAAGTTGCTCGTTACAGAGAGTTCCTTTAATGCTCTTTCACAGCAATTAATCATGACATTGATTATATTTTAAACACGGCTCAGAAAGGTGCGTTTTGAGATCTTTATGGACGTTTTGACTTTATTGTAAAGATATGAATCTAAGCTGGTGGATGAAACCATGAACCACCTTTAAAGGAGAGTGGGAACAGGAAAATAAACTGTATAAAGCTGGAAAAGTAAATAAACACATCTTGTAACATTTCTTTTCTTGTAAAGCGATGAAATGGTTAAAAGTCTGGACAGAAATGTAGGGAGGAAACCTCCAATCAGCATTAGTCAGTCATCACAACGGAGGCTGAAGTGTGTTGATCCGAGCAGCTTGGAGGGATCCTCTTGGTGTCACAAGTGGCCCCTGTGGGCTCTCACATGCTGCTGGTGCTGCTGGTGGTGCTGGTGGTGTAAGTCACCTTCAGTCCTACACGCCTTTGTTCCCACAGACGCTGCAGACACATGCATCTTTTTTAATACACCATTCTTCATTCCTATTAAAAACACAAAGCAGCTGGAAACTGTAGTTTTTATAAAACAGAAGAAAGTGGTGCATCTGTTGGGGACTTTTTTCTGCGGTGGATGAATACACATTTGTTGCTCTGGTGAGTATTTGGGGCAGCAGGACGGTGTGTGTCACATCACTGGTGTTATTATATAATAGATTTGGGATGCTCCCAGGTTTTGAATGTACATGTTTAAGCAGAGAAGATGAGTTTACAGGCGTACAGGAGTGTTTTCTGTTAATCAACAGCAGGTCAGCATGTGTTACGAAAGCGAGAATCGGTCGTCGTGGAGACGTGATGCGACAAATACAACGGGGCCTTTTATGTCGTGTTGTGAAGAAGGCGTTACCGAATGGAAACGTGGCGTGAGACGTGATCTCTGCAGCAACAGGAAGTCCGTTTTCTAAAAGACGATGGTGGTTTTCAGAAAGCCGCAGTGCAGTCAGAAAAATGAAAAATGAGTGAAATACATTCTGTCTGTGTGTCGGATGTGTCGAGGCCCACAAAGGCTCCACTGGCAGGAGATGAAAAAACCAAGCTGCAGTGTGAAAGCGGCCTGGTTGTTTCCTTGGGAACTGAGAGGAGGCTTTCCATCTCTGAGCTGAGTGCTGGTGAGAGAGTGACACTGACCAATTAAGAGGAGCTGCGCCTCTCGCACGGCTGTGGTAAATTACCTTCAAGAGCCTTTTCAGACACCTCAGTGAAGCTCGGGGAGTTATTAAAGCTTTTGGCGTTCTGGACCCAACTTTTTAATCACATTTCCTTTTGATTTCTCTTAAAATGTTCTGTCTCAATTGATAGAAGTTGCATATTTTATTTCTTACTGCATTATTAATGGAGTGGCACTCGCAGTCTATTACTCTAATTAGAGCTTTTATGGTGCATTTGGGCACTGGGTATTTGGGTAAATGATAATAAATGCACTTTGCTCAACACAGACAAGAGCAAATGCCCTGCTAGCGGTTCATGCTACACTGATCATTACACACTGGGACATGAAAGTGCTGCACAGAGCTAAGAAAATACTAAAAGGCCATAGAGTAATTTCATGACCAGAGTTAATGAGAGT
>JAVQJL010096634.1:0-13897 GCA_036024295.1 Nannoperca obscura
CCCCCCCCCCCCCCCCCCCCCCCCCCCCCCCCCCCCCCCCCCCCCCCCCCCCCCCCCCCCCCCCCCCCCCCCCCCCCCCCCCCCCCCCCCCCCCCCCCCCCCCCCCCCCCGCAGAGACGCATTAAGAGTTCCAGTGAGTCCCGGTGTCTGGTGGCATCTCCGAGTTCAGCTGACAAACACCAGAGAGACAAAGCAAAACGTGTGTTGTGTACCGAGGAGAAGGTGCATGCGGTTCTCGTGTGCGCTCTTGTATATCTATCTATCTTTGTGAGGACCAATTTGAGCTTCAGCCCTTCCAGTTTTGTGAATTTCCTGACATGACGACTGTACCAAATGTCATTTTTATTTAAATGTAACCTACCAGTAGATCTCCACACGCTTCACGTGCTTCTGATGTTCACAGCACTGCAGACCTAACACATTTACATCATTCTGGTGTTGATTATTGGGTCTTGGTGGACGGACTGAACTCGCCGTCTCTGGAGTTGCGCCTGAAAACCAAACATGTTTCTGTATTTATATTTCAGTGACGGTGTTTCAGATGTTTCTGAAGGTGACGGTTTCCTTTGGTCAGTCTGCTCCGAGAAACTTCTTCAGACAGTCGGTTGGGAAAGATTGGGTTTTAAGGTCCTCACAAGTACAGAATTACAAACATTTGTAGGGGGGGTAACTGTGTGAGTGTGTATTGGAGTGTGTGTCTGTGTGTGTGTGTGTGTGTGTGAGGAACTGTCTGAGAGTAAAAGGTGCAGGTTTGTGTGTAAGTGATGTTCATTAAGGCGTGTGCATATAATTCTCTGAACGTTGGTGCATGTGTACAGGTGCCACGCATGTGTGTGTGTGTGTGTGTGGCAGAGCAGATAAAGCTTTATTGTTCCCATTTAATCACCATCCTCCCTCTAATTGGCAGCTCCCTCACTGAGGGCTCTTTAAGGGCCACCATCAGCATTTCATCACCATTACAGCTCATTCACAGCGGCGCTACAGGAGGAGACGTCCTCTCCCGCTGCGCCGTTACACATCCTGAACAAACAGAGGCGACGACATCTGGGTTTATAAAAAACCCCTCAGCCGGCGCAGGTACAGCGAGAGAATCCGTATCCTGTCCTGACACCAACGTCATGTTTGTTTAATAAGTGCACATTCCCCCACTCTGCAGGCTTGGAAGAGTTTTGGGGCCCCTGAGCTTGATTTGACCCTTTAGCAACACGTACAATACAGCCTTTTACTACTTTAGTTTTTATTACTTTAGACGAATGATGGCAGTTGCCACTATGTGCATGTTGTCATTACCCTTAAAATGAAGAAAACGAAATGTTTACTGTGAAGGAGGAGGTCTGAAGTCACAGCCAGCTGATTCACTTAACGGCTCAGCATCAGAAACAGCTGTTTATCCTGAAGCTGAGCTTCCAAAAAAATGTGAGAAATAAATGTCAGAATTCCTGGTAGGTCACGTGATATTTGTCGATATGAGCTCTGCACGACCACCAGCGCATGCCGCTTTAAAGTGGCGTCCAGCAGGCCAAGAAACAGCTCTGGTCCTTCAAGACCAGATCTGCCCCCCCCCCATCAGTCTCCCAGTGTGATCAGATGCTCCATGTTCTCCTCTATGCTGATGCAGTTTCATCATCTTTCAGAGGGCTTGCCTGAACTCCTGTTGCTTTCTTAATAGCCCAGAAACTCTCTCTTACACCACACACACTCCCTCCCTCCTTAAACCACACTACAGATGTGGTGGGAGCTCTGCTGTATGTGTGTGTGTGTGTGGGGGGGACAAAACCAGCTAAATAAGACGGCTTGAAAGAGGAAGAGCGCACCGACGCGCTGCCAAGAGGATATTTCCATCTTTCTTAAAAAGCGCCTCTGTTAAAATGGAAAACAAATGTGTGATTGATGTGCTCGACTTTGGCGATGACGACAGGCGAAGGAGAAGAAAGACCGTCCCCCATCTCTTAACGCTCGCTTTGAAATTAGAGACCGGAGGGAGGAAGGCGAGAGGGGAAAGTTACATGAAGCAACAGAGGGATGCAGAAGAATGTGACGTTGCTTTGATGGTGAAACAGACAGATCTTTCTCTAAAACGTGATCAAAAACCAATTAGACATAAATAAAAAGGTGTGAAGGTGAGAAGAGGATGTGCTCAACCTTCACGAAGAAACACTTAAAAGCAGCCACTCCATCAAGGTCAGTTTGTATATGTTTGTATTCAAAGTCCTTTAACACTTACAGAGACACCGGGACCTGAAATCCAGTGAAATGGAGACAAACGAAGCACTCGCCTCCAGAAATAACAAACTGCTAACGCTAAACTAATTATTAGCTTCCTGTCGTAGCCAAAGGGCCCTCAGCTGCCACTCAAAGCTGACTTCTCTGTCAGGAAAATCTCCAGAGCTTTTATTTTCATTAGTTACATATTTACAGCTTAAAAACTAAATCTCTTGGAAATTCCTGCTCACCAGCAGAAACAAGTCTGTCCATCGTGTGTCGGTGACGTGTGTGGATCAGGTAATCAGGGTGAAACGTTGAACACGCCCCTCTCGTGAGAGGAGGAAACGAGTATCGTCGTACAAAAGGTTCCTTTTAGTTTTTTAGTATAAGACAAACCGACAAGTTCAGCAACCGAAATTGTTCCAGTCTTTGTTTTTTCAGGTTAAATTGTCACTTAAAAAAACTGCATTTAATTTCAAAACAAAACTTGACGAACATGTCTTAGCTGCCTTTGTCTCTTATTTATTTGTATTTGTCCTAGTTTTATTATTATTATTATTATTATAAATATGCATAAAGAGGACCTGGGGCCCAAAATTGCACAGTAAAAATGGGAACACATGCTTGATTTAGCTTCTTCTTCATCAGCATCCCCGTGTTTTTTTTCTTTTCTATCTGTGCATGACGCCAAAAAGGTTTCTTAATCATACTGATGCCTCTACCTGGTGCAGAGGCAGCCACTCTCCTTCAGGGCCTTGACTTTAACAGATAAACATCTTATTATCGTGAGTGGAAACTACGCTTCAACCCAAACAACTAAATACAGATCGGCTGCTTGTCGGTGCTAGAGAGGGGTTTCTGATGAGCTGCCGATTGTCGGGCAGGAGATGGGATTTGAACCGGCGTCTCTCACGACACACTGTCATGCTTTAGGGTCAGGATGGGTGGGTGGGGGGGGGGGTAAAGTAAGTCGTTGGTGAGATAGATGTCCCCTGCAGGCAGGTGACCACACACACACTTTTTAATAAGTTTCAAAGTGTTTTGGACGGCTGAGGTCCTGGCAGAGCTTCAGATGGACGACCTGCCGGCGCCTTGGCGTTGAAACAGACGAGACCCTCTGAGCGCTGAATGTGTGGGGGAGGGGAGGGGACAGAGGTGGAAGCCCCCACCCGCACACAGTCTGGCAAGGTGAGCAGAAAGACCAGCCTCACCCCTTAATTGACCACATTAACTGCAATAGGGGGGGGGGTGACGGGGTTGGAGGGGTGTGGGCTTGGCTTTTCCTCTGGCATCCTCCACCCACCCCTCCTCACCCCCCCAGCAGCCACCAATCCAGCCTCCAATTTCAGACTCTGGCAGGACGAGGAGGGGGGAGGGGGTGGGGGGTGGGAAGGAGATTGAAGGAGGAGGTGGGGCTCAACTTGTTTAGATGAGACCCCCCCCTCCACCAACAGATGCATTCTGGCAGGGGGGAAGACAGGTGGAGCTCCCTCCCTCTCCCTCCGCCTGTGTAACTGCATTTTCATTTATACGGCCAAGTCCAGTGTGTCTGAAGGACACACACACACACACACACACTCTGCCAGGTTGCTGCTGCTAATGAGAAGGAGAGAAGCCTTTACAGTGACTGATGCAGCCCTGAGCCAGCTCTCATTCCCACCCACCACCACCACCACCACCACCACCAGCAGCAGCAGCAGCGCCGCTCTGTTTACTGCCTTTAACTCTGAGGAGAAACAAAAGAAGCCACTCCTCAGCTCAGTATCACTGTTTTAAAAAGATACAAAGGGAGGAAGCAATAAACTGAAACGTTGCACGGGTGACAAAAGGCTCACGAGTACTTCCTTGTTTTCTACTTTCTTTGTCCATGTGTATTTTGGATTGACGTGTGTGAGAAACGTGCTATATAAAGTTTTACTGTTGGAGTTTTGAGCTAAATGCTAACATCAGCACGCTAACTGACACTGCTAACATGTTGATGTAATGTTTACCATTTTACTTTTTGCATGTTAGCATGCTAACTTTTGCTAATTAGATAGCTGTGTGAAGATATTCCAGTCTGGACCAAAGTGGGAGTCCGATATTATCATAAATTGACCCTAAATACCCTAATACCAGCTCATCTCATCCCAATGTGGTTTTAATGTCAATATACTTGTGTGCTGTGATAGCACAACTACACAATATAGTGTTGTTGTTTCAGGGTCTCATATAGCACTTGGGATTCATGTGGTACGTCAGTGTCCTCCAGCTATCGTTCCCGTCTCTGTACTCGGTCCGTGATTTGTTCTTGATGTTTTGTTTGGTTTTGCATGGGTGACCCCCGTCACTCAGTTGATTGGTAATTTGAAGGCCCCCGCAGGCAAAAGTCCCGAGTATAAGCAGCAAATGAACCAATTTCCACCTCTCCTCAGGCTGTAATGGAGTCAGGTGAACACGATACGTGTGGGGAACCTCATTCATCTACAATATTAAAAAGGTTGGAGCGAGTGAACTTCATTAGTAACATTTTGTGGTGATGCAGTGACGGCTGGTGTGTGCATGAGTCTGTCCTGCAGTGTGCGTCATACGAGCTGTGATTTGCAACAAGAGATTTTTTCCACTATTGGTTTTGAATAATTACAAATTATTAACAAACGCCACACCTGCGACCCATCGTATGTGCATATGACATTTACATTTAGTGTGTAAATCCTTAGCGAGACATGACGTTGCCACAATCTTCGTGCAAACGTTCGTGAAATGCGGCGCAGGTTCAGAGTTTTAGTGAGTCACCTCATTTGTCCTGTTTGCTAAAATTCAAGCAGCACCAGGCAACTTTGCCTCTGGTGTCAAATAACTTCCCTGTGCAATAATCAATATCCAAAATAATGTCAATTCACTGGGTTTCTTTGTATATATATTTATTCTTTTTTATTAATATAATAATATAATCTCTTTCAGCATGCAGAATTTTTATTTTGATCTTATTCTTTCTATATTTTGTATCACCTTCACTACTGTAGCCCTGCAGTTTCCCCATTGAGGGACTAATAAAGGTTTATCTTATCTTAAATAAAAAAAAAGGTGTTTAGACTGAAGATAATAACAATGAAAATCACATTATTTGTAAGTCCAAGCCCTTTTGTGATAACTTAACTATGTCGTATACGCTGGAATCACATCTGCATTATAATACAGCTCGTTTTAAACAATCTGTACGGGACCGGTTTTATGTTTAAGAGACGTTCTCACCAGAAAACTGGAATAAGTTCATACACTCAATACACAATTATCTCCCTCAGCCTGGCTCACTGTATTTACAAGTCTTGTAGCTTGATTTGGAGGGGGGGGGGGGATCAATTGAAATGAACACAGTTAGTAACCTGAGCCCAGTCTGAAGGTGCTACTGCACTGATGGGGCTGTGGGAGCTCTGCGTCCCCTCGCTGTGATGGGGAATAGATCTCATTCAGATGGGGATGGATGAGGCTGCGTGCAGAGTCGCTGCAGTGCGGCTACACCGCCATTTGTTTTCATTACGGAGCAAGAACAACCTCGGCGGATGGAGAGACAGCGGACCACCACAGTATGGATTCTGTGGAGGACTTCATTGTTCTCGTGTGCAGAGAATCTGTCCCCACTTTCTAAATGTCTGATGATTCATGTGCTCATAATATATAATAGATTAAGTTAAATTTGCTAGCTTGCAGGTTAAACTAAGACTTTTTTGCACACCTTACATGCAGACGGCTCCATTTTAACCACCTCTCTGCGATTCCCCCGCCATCTAACCATCTCAGGAGCTTCCCGAGGGTCCAAGTTAGCAGCAGCCCATTCTCCTCACAGTAATGTGTTTTGTTGTCTGGACAGGCTTTGTGATAGAGTTATACTCTCCGGGGAAGAATCTGCTTTTCTTATCCAGCGGCAGACAGACACTTGAGCACAAGTGGAGAAACACGTGGACCACAAACCACAGTTGTTTTATTTTGGAGCTCGACAACACGACACGTTGAAGCCTTCAGCTGCACGTCGAGACGGGTTCCCCTGAGCCGCTCCGGTGTCACTTCTGTCAGAAAACTTTGGAATAGATTACATTAAAACACAGATTTTCTCTCTCGGACTAGTCGGTGTGACACTGTGTAAATTGAAAAGACAGAAAGACTCATGTGACAACAGCCATAAAGAAAAAGATTCATTGCACTGGGTTCTGTGAGAAGATTAAATATGAACCAGGAAGTCCAGTTGGAGCTTATAATGGATTTTATTCTAAAGTGCCACTGATCAAGACATCTAAATCCCAGCTGCAGTAGTGATGCTGCTCTCTGTGATCACCCCCCCCCACCACCAACCACCCACTCCTTTACCACCAACATGGAGCTGGTCTGATTTTGGTTTGTGCACCTAATTTTAAACCAAAAATAAATTGGCTCTGAACCTAAAAAAATAACAATAAGTGTCGAACCGTGATGTCATCAGTGGGCGTGGCCTATTGTACAGGTTGGAAAGAGAGGATGGAGAAGGAAACAATGGTCTTTGGTCAACTATGGAAACAGTCTATGACTTCTTATTAATAGTCGGTCCAAAAACTAAAATCTGTAACAGAACAAAAGCTCGCAGGTAATCTTGGGGTTTACCCAAGATTACGCCAAGATTTTGCCACTGGCAGCGATGTACTTACCTATAGCACTTGTGATTCATCACCAGCACTCATATTATTTGATACGACATCTTGTTGTTTTCGTCTATGATTCTTTGCACTTTATGTAAAGCTCTTATTTGAAAGTCGCTTTGGATAAAAGCGTCTGTTAAATGCCTAAATGTAATCAATGCGATCTGCCATCTTGCTCCTACTGTTTACTTCTTCCATTGACGATGCATCCTTGATTACAATGGTTCTGCTCAAAACTGGTGGGAATGTGGGCTGGTTCCTGAACGCAGCCAGTTTAACAACCAGAGCTGATCTGATGCAAAGAGGGCAAACTGTGATTTGTTCATTTCCAGCTGAACTAAAACTAAACGTTTTAAAATGTTTCAGTTAAATATGATTCTTGTTTCAACTCCAACAGATGAATGTGATCCAAATGCATAAAAACTCTAAACTAAAGTTTTATCCGACGCCCTCCAGGAGCTGTGCGACCTGCACGTCAACAAATCGATGCTTGCTAAGCAGTAGAAGTTAGTTTGTGCACTACCCAGATGCTGCGTGACGTGACTGTGAAGCAGCAGTTTGCTCTGGCAGCTTCTACCTGATGAGTGAAGGTTAAAAACACCTGGGCTCTGACTGGCAGACAGCTCCCACTAACCTGGTTGGAAACGAGCAAACCTGCTGAGTGGAGTGTTTCCAAAACGACGTGTGAATCCAAATGCGGCAAACCTGCAGAGAGCTGCAAGTGCAGCTGCGCTGACCTGGAACAGGCTGTACGTTTGGCCATAGTTTAAAAACTCCTCTACCTCACAAATGAGGACCATCAGGATGTGATTTTAACATGTTTTATGCTTCATCAAAGTAAATAATAAAAAGGGATGTAACCATCAAGAGGTGGACTTGACACATCAACATTTATCTCTAGAGTTTACTGCCCACATGTTTTCTGGGCTGGTCCCACGCTGCAGTTTCTCTCTTTATGAATAATGCTGTATATAAAAATGAGGCCGAATCCTCTGGATCGCCCCCTGGTGGCTGGCTCCAGTACATGTCATAAGCCCCGCCCCCTCCATGTTAGTAAGATGGTTTCTGTTATTTCAGGAAGTTTTTATCGCCCTGTTTGTTGTTTGTTCAGGTTCATTTTTCTGATCACTTTGGTTTTTATTAGTTCTTTGATGCTATAAAAAAAGTGGGCGTCACTGGCGTCACATACTAGTTACAGTGATTTACAGAGAATAGAGATAAAAAATTGAATAAAATATAAACACTGGAATGACAAAAACCTTCCCGTTTCAAACATGTATTAAGACAATGAAGTGAGAATCAGCCGCTGAAGCACAACACAGTGAACTGCCCACTACAGTAGATTTATTCTCTTATTCTCACTCGCACGTGAGTCTCAAAAGATTTCCGCTGATATACGAATTAAAGCCCGAGGCTTCACTTATTTGCCATGACATTATGTAGAACTGCTGGGAGAGACGTGATTGATTGACTCAGGCTTATCCTTTCAAGTGCGCTGGCACTTATGAATCTCAAGTATTGGCAGATTTCACGGATAACCCCGGCTCTCTGGCTTCACGTCACGCTCGGCTCGCTCCCTCTACTACAGGTCCAAATCCTCAAGGAGCACTTGATGAAATTTCATGAAAGAACAACGTGGAGTTAGTCACACTGCTATACTTGGACACGTGGGAAAGTATATGTCCCCCCCCCCCTCCGGTTAGCTCATACTGTCCCAGTGAGAGAGAGATACCCCCCAGATGTCTCATTAGGTATATCATTAGGGAGACAGCTGGGAGGGGGTGCAGACAGCTGACACGGGGCTGCAGGGGCAGGATTAGCTGCGACTCTTTGGAGGGGTGGGGGTCTGGGATATTTTCAGATCTCATGTCCAGTGTTTCAGGGTCTCATGATATCCCAGCCAGTGGAGGCTTTTTTACTTAAAAATGACCCTCTACACATTTTAACTCCATAACAAATCGTGTATTTTTGGTAGAATAGTCTTTAATGTACTAAATGTACATTTCTGCAGTTTCAGAATAATCAAAGTTTCTCAAACCTCTCTTGCAACATAATCCACATCTCAGCCGACACATTACAGTTCAGTGTCCCAAACACTTTGATTGTCCTCCTCAAAACTTTGAAGCTTCATTTAAACCTTTCACGTCACATGGAAGTGAATGAAAACCCAATGAATGCCTGGAGCTGCACAGTGGTCAGCTGTAATGCTATAAGGCTAAAAACTTCCTCATCAGTCTTCAGTCTGCATTGTTAACATCCATCTTTGCTACCCTGCAGTCTTCTTCACTGCCTTTGCAACACATTGGTGCATCGCGGTGCTGCGTTACTGCCGCCAACTGTCAATCATATCGTGCATTAGCGTGAACAGCGTGGCACGAATATGATTCGCACAATACAAATGGTTGAGATTGGGGAGAAAAGCGTTTGTGGTCCTGGCTGACCTGTAACGCCTGCATGTTTGTGGAGATGTTTACATCATTTCTCCAGCTTTACACATCAATGAGGCTTCGGACTGACTTGGTGGAGCTAACTGTATCTACTCTATATACACTGTTGGTTAGTTTAAACCCTGTGGACTTTTCCATCACTGGAGATCAGAGCAACAAAATATCTCCAAACGGCGTTTAGAGACGTCACGATGGACAAATTAGGCGCTTAAAAAAGTGCGGCGTGATAAATGAACAGGCAGGGTGAACATTTACAGCGAGTCGTGTTGAGCGGGACTCTTGCCCCATTAATGTGCTCTGCATCGACTCGTGGATCACTTACGGCTAAATTATAGGTTTGCCTTTGCTTATACAGTCGATGGGGAAATTAACGATGTAGCACGCCACAGTGGAGGCGTTTTCACTGTCGATCCGTTTGGTTTTAATATGGTTTTCACATTAGAACATGAAAAGTTGCTCCATTGCAACTTTGGCTGCAAACCACAGGGATAAAAGCCTCACATGTGTGTATGTTACAGAGTGATAAATGCAATCCAAGTGTCCCTAACGGTTTCTGATGCAAGTTTAAACACATGTCAGAGTTTCTCGTCATTAATCTCACAAACAGTGTGCTTGATGAATTAACATGCATGTATTTAAAGAAGAAATCCACAAAAAGAACGCAAGAAGGGCTTGAAGAATCTCGCCAGTACAAATGCATGTGATCAGCATCGCAGTATGATAATTGCAAGAACAGCACTTGGGGGGGTTTACATTCTTGGGGTATTGCATTTTGCTGCACTTATGCTCCCTCAACAATGTCGTGCCTCATCGGGGGCCACAATCCTCAGCGACCACAGGGCCGCGCGGGGCGACAGCTGCCAAGCCAGAAAAACAACGGACGCCATTTTCCTCCATGTGAACCCATGAGAAATTCCTGGAATGGCCGTGATTGTAATGTGGTCCTCTAAGGTTACATAATGAGGGCGCTTCATGAACATAATCTCCGCTTCCTCTTCCCTCGATGTCCCCGACTCATCTCCTGCCCGTGGACAGGCTCACGTTCTCGCGGTGCTGGATCCGTTTCCCACCGTCCTTATACATGTTTCACATTATGAATCTGGACTCACAACGGTGCTAACACAGCTGTTTGATCACAGTTGTGATTTTGTCGTTGTGTGTTTTTCCCTCCAGGCCTCCTGACAACAGCTCACTCTGGACCATGAAACAAAAACCACCAATAATCCCTCGTGTTCCTGGAAGAATGATGATTTCTGAATATTTGTTTCTCATCTTCTGCTTCCATAAAAGCCCTGAAAACCATTTTTGAATGATTCTTAATATAAACAACACAAGAGATCTCTGTATCTGCATGATCTGTGTCCTCTCACGGCCCGGTCAGACCATGACGGCAAAATCAGTGATTTGTGGATTCGCTTGCAGTGAAGTGAAAAACGTTTTTTTGGCTTGTGCGCTGGCCGAGCAATTTTTATTCAAATGAATGGCCGCCCTCTCGACTCCAGTGTCCAGGTCGCATCAGACATCCATGGGGAGCAGCTGCTGTGTCCATCTCATGGGCGTAGCTTGGTCTCTAGTTGTCGATGGTTTCTCTAACTGCGGAACACATTTTAAAATATAAGACGTGATTCGGAGGTCTGGAACAAAGCTAACCTGTTTCACCTGGATGTGTTTTGTTGAGTCCCGTTCTGGCACACAGTAGTTTGAAGATCCATACAATGGAACCACATAAGAGTCTGTTTGTAGGCCTGTTTGCTGGTGTGAGACGCCTGACATCCACGTCTGGTGGAATACTTTCACGTCCCTGAAGAGGCAGATTAGATAAACATTTCAGCACTGCAGTCTTAGTTGTAACTAGCTAAGCTTAGATTGTTGCTTATTTTGTTTGAAATAAGTGAAATTCTTATGACTGGAAACACTTTGAAGAAGAGGTTGGCACTTCAGTATTCAGGGAATATTCTGACGACCCACCGGTGTTTCCTGAACCCCCACCTCTAAGATCTTATTTACAGTTTTGTCCCTGCATGTGTAAACTGTTTGTTCTGTCAACGTCTTCATATTGTGGGATGTAATAAACATGGAAGCCTTTAGACCTCGTTTACAGAACATTTCATGGCAAAATCTCATAGAAAACACGTAGACTGGTTGTGCGTCAAACAGGAAGTTTCTCTTCCCCTCCAGTGTTGTATATTGTCCAGAAAGCCACTTGACCAACAGTGTTGATTGCATGAAGAAACAATCGTGCAACAGACGAGACCAATGCTGCAGTTTTTCCACAACAGAGGGAGCTGCAGTTTACGTCTGTGGTCTCGACAGACTGAGTTGTTTACGGTGAAGTCGTCCTCGCCTCTCCGGCCGGCTCCTCTCCCTCCTCCTTGTTTCTTGGAGTACTTGGAGTGGGTGTTGTATGAAAAGACCTATTTAAAAAAAGGACCTGAGGGATCCTTGGCTCTCCCCAACAGCTGCCCAGCTGTGCCCCTAGTTGCCCACCCGCCCCCCCGAACCTGAACCACTCACCAAAGCCTTGACATCACAGCAGAAATGCGTACAGCAGCGCCAGCAGCTACTGTACAGCTGTAATGAAAGGAGCCTTCTTCTGGGTTCTCAGGGTGATCCGAGGGTCAGTTTTCAGTCTGCGTGAGGTAACCGGCTCCGTGCCAGAAAGATATTCTGTGACGCTTTCTGTCTGCTGCTCAGTTGTTCCTTCAAAATGTGATGCAACGTGGAACGAATGTTAAAACACCAGATGAAAAACTGCATCTCACGTCAGATGGATGAATTAAAATCGCTTCCCTCTCCCTGCATGCACTGTGTCACTCCTTCTGCCCCCCCCCCCCCCATCCTCCTCTTCCTCAGGCAGGAGTGGGCAGATGAAAGGAAGACCGAGCGACCATGAAAGGCAGTGTCTTGGCAGTCAAGTTGACCTCCAGGCTTTTTCTCCCCTCCCCACCTATTCACCTGCAAAGCCCTCCACCTCTCCTTCCTAATGCCCCGTCTGCTCCTCCAACAACCCCCCCCCCCCTCCATGTCTGTGGGTGGGATTGAGAGGTTCAAAAGGAGGGTGATTAAAACTCCATCATCCCATTATTCCCTTTTTCTGCAGAAGGAGAGCCTCAAAATCTGCCCGCAGTTTCTAATGAGCAGATTTTACATTTTTAAAGCACAATTTTGTTAATTTGAAAGTGTTATGGCTAGTTGTATTTAAGCACGCATGCTTTTGCTGATAAGGAAAGAGGATCGGGGTATGGGGGGTGCTTGTAAGGAGGTTGAATGGAACTTGCTGACCCGCAGCAGTGTGCAGTATTCAGAGTACTCATTGTATGCAGGTGTGAATGTTATCAAGAGGTGAATGATGGAAGACTGAGTTATGGATATGAGACGGGGCCGGCCAGAGTCTCAACAATGATATCTGCTGCACAGTTCACTCAGAGTGTGCTTTCAGTAGATGAACACAATGGCTGGTTAGATAATGTATAATCTTTGTTCTGACTTAGTTTATTGGTGCAAGTACGCACCCACTGTGCCAATATTTATATGAATTAGTTTAAGCAGGATGGTCTCAAGATCAGGGGACTTTTCCATAATGAAAAACACAATCTACACATTAAAAGCAACAGAAAACAGAAGGGCTTCACATAATGGAAATAAAACAATTCATACTTCTAATCATCTTCTCGGTTAACGAGTCATTTTGTTTCATGTTCAGTTTTCAGCAGTAATAGTGCTTTTGAAATAGTGCTTTTTGTTTCAGATAATTAGTAATGTTGGAAAAAACGACACTCAAACGAATTGGCACTTGACGTTAGAAAATCCTTGACATTCGATCAATTTGATTGGAAACATGGGACCTACAAGTACTCTCAGTACACCGTTGAGTACTGATTGAAAGTTAAAGTATAAGGCTTTTCCTTTTGCTTTAATGTTTAATAAATTGTATTTGTGTGTGTTTTAGTGTTTTTACATTGTTTTGTCTGCAACCTTAAAGACACTGATCACAGCGATCACTCCACAGAATGACTGACTGCTGCTCCTCGGATCATTTCACCGTCTTTCAGGTCCTGACTTTGCTTCTCTGAGAGAACAACACTTCAAGATAACGAGATAACCAACGTGTTATCGTGAGAAAACAAAGAGGCTGTTTCCTCTTATTAGCCGCCTCATAATGTTTATGGGAGATCAGGAGTGCAAAGGCGGCGTCTTGACAACTGTAGCGACTGATTTAAGCTGAAATGTCAGATCAAGGAGTGTTACCGAAGGTGCATTGTGTGTTTGTGTTACAGATAACACTCAGATCAGTCCTAACCAACCCTAAGAAGCTTTGTTATCTCGAGATAACGAAGTAGTTCACTCGTGATCGAGGTAGCGGCTTCTGCACCTTCCAGACGCAGCAGGACGCTGTTTTTTAGTGAAAAGGCTACGATGAACCTGCTGTGCACGGGACAAGGTTAAAGACTAGCTGGTGCATTGTGCTTTATAAGTAAACCTGCTTGCATTTAGCAGCTAAAGAGACACAAAGGTGATTGTTGTGCTGCTCCAAAGTGGCCAGAAAACAAAGGTGCTATTTTCATCATCATCATCATCATCATCATCATCATCATC
>JAVQJL010096643.1:0-16632 GCA_036024295.1 Nannoperca obscura
TCTGCCGAGTCCTTTTAACCAGGGCTCCTGGGCGTCGGCCACCAGCTGTACTCTGATTGAGCCAATGAGCGGGCTCATCCACTCACCCAGGTGTATGGCATCACCACGATTATGCCCTGAATTTAGGACAGAGGGAGAAAAGACAAAAGACACATACGTGCCGACTATGTCGTGGCACGTAACATATGTGTGTAGTGATTTTTATTTTATATAACTATTAGCTTTGAGTTAACTCAGGTACAGTACATCAATTTGCAACATTTAAGTTTAATATTGTAAACGGTCTCTTACAAATGAATACAATAAAACAAAATAAATAAATGCCATCTAGCAGAAATGACACAAACTAGTACTAGTTATGAGAGATCAGAAGTTAAGAATATTTAAGAGTATAGTTTGCTAATCAATATTTTTAATATTAACAATAGATCAAATTACTATATATAATGTGAAAGGGAACATTTGTAGCGATGAACCCACAGAGAATAATCTCCAACTCTGCAGTTTTTCTCAACTCTATGGAGCGTTTTAGCATCTTTCAGCTCATTGTTTTGATTTTACATCTGCTCCTGTTTGAGTTCACTCCCACTGATCTCATTATTGTTGCAAGTAGCTGGTGGAAGCTGAAGACTACAAGCTTGAAAATGTATGGAGTTAGAAAAAAAAGTGAGCATTCCAGACCTTCGAGGTTAGCTACACAGTGTCATAGCCACTACTAGCATAAAACATCTGAACCTCCAACCAAACGTGGTCGAGTTGCATTGTGGGTAATGTAGGTGCCAGGTTTTGACAAGGAAGAACAATGCATGGTAATAAAAAAGCCACTCACGTTCGAAATGTTTATTATAGCAGCAGAACATATTTAGAATGTGGCGTCCAGGCTGCGACTTCATCACTCCCCACAGATATGTTTACATGAGATATTGGGGAGTGAATATCTTAAACTAGCTAGCAGGCATCGCTAGATTTCTGCTGCATTGATTTTGATTTTTTTTTTTTTACTGTCCATCATGAGTCCTACAATGTGAGGAGTGTATTCTAAATCATACTAAAGAATTAAAAAAATGTTGACCCTATCCTTTAATGTTGGCCGTGTAATTAAACTGGCGTTTCATTTCCAATTTTCGTTTCCAACTTTCCAAAAGGTTTTTCTGGGTTATTTATCGCAAATCTAAATCCTTCTCTTTACTTGTCTCCTTTACTTGTCCAAACAGGTGGCCTCCTGCAGTGTCTCTGCTGGGCAAACACTGTCCGGCCCAGTTTTAAACCTCCTTGGTGCTTCGTCTGTTTACTGCCTTGTTGGTATGAATGAAACCAGAAGCAACGCCGAGCGCCCCTGCGACCAGATCCGAAAGGTCAGGGAGGGGTCGCCACTGTCATCAGCACAGAGATGGGAAACTATTATTGGAGCTATTGTGGAGTGACTATAACTCATGTGAAAGGAAGTTGTCTTGTTGTGTATATGTGTGTGTATCTGCATGATGACTGTACGTTTACACAAATCTATCTATAGACTACATGTTGTTTCTGATTGATTGTGCTGCAGTGGCACTTTAAAACCTCCAAGTATCCTCATTGCTACAGACTGAAATACACAGAATAATGAGCTGAGACAACAAATGATTGCTCCCATATATTTCCTTTCTTTTGGCTCGTTTACATGAAGTTAGAGGCTTTAAATCTTTGTTATTTCATGAAAAGATAAGCATCCAACACAAAACGTGGTAATGAATCTGCATATAGAAAATGTAGAAATATAAACTTTTTATGTAAGTGTGTGTATGTACATGTGTGCATGGAAGTGTGTGTCCCTGTGCTCTGATGTGGCCTTGTGACCTTCCAGGGAGTAAACAGTGTTTCAGAAGGATGGACTAAGGCTGTTGCTCTCTCTCCCTGTGGCGTCGCCATCAAAATGACAATCTGTTATTAGGAGAGACCGCTGCGCCTCCTCCATCAAACGCTGTAAATAAAGAGCTGCAGAGCCGAGCTTTGGGCCTGGACGCTGCTGCTTTTTGAACAAAAAATGCTCCCCCTCAAAAAAATAGCTTGAAGACAGTAAACTACATATAAAAATATATGGGCCGACGTGTCACATAAACACATCACATGCACACACTTGCAGCTGCAGCCCAGTCTGATGTTCAGCACACGCAGCACAGCAGGCTCCAAGGTCTCTGAGGCTAAACACAGAAGGACACCAGCAGGACACTATCACTCTCCACACAATGGTTCTGGTACCAGTGTGTGGTCCTCATTTACAGTTTAACATCTTCATGTGGTTTCCACACAAAGAACATACAGACAGAAAAAGCTCTCCCTTCATAAGTAGCTTGAGAAATGATCTGATTCTACACACTCACATTGGTGACATGTTGTTCCAGCTCTTCATGATGATCTCACTGAAACATTCAGTACCTAAGACTCTATGTTTTTAATCGCAGATTTTATGTGCATCATTTTATTAGAAATGTTCCTCCCAAAATTCAGTCTGCTGACATGTTTGGTGTTGTTGAAAACATTTGAAAATGTATCTTTTGTTTTTTTCTTTTGTACCTTTTGTGGTTTATACTTTTCATTTCTTATCAGACTTGTTTCATGGATTTATTAATGTATTCAATGACTAAGTCGAATTTTTTCAGTTAATTACCCATATTGTACAAGTGATGCTTGTAGAAGAGGTTTGTTATATTTCATTATTTGTTATTGTTTTTTTACTTGTTCTTATTTTGCTTTTATTATTTGTTTGTTTGTTTCTCTCTACGTAGGAAAAAATTGTTTTGTGTCTAAGGGCCGCTAATAAATGATTTGATAAATGGTGGAAGCATATCTGCTACCTGTATCCTTTTGTGAAAGAAATAATGTACATTTTACACAGATTTTAGTGTTACATGAATAAAATGCACCAACTCGAGTGTTATATTGATACGTGGAGCTGCTGTGGGTTGACAGTGAAGTTGCCCTCAGTCTTCCCCTGCTGCAGGATTTTATCTGCACTTTCTACATCTGCTCTAGCAGGAACGCTCTCCATCTTCCTCCACTTTTTAACCTTCTTTTCTTCATGGTCTTCATATTCTACATCTTGAAACTTCTTCTTGCTGTCCTACTGATTTAAAGTGAGACGCCCTCTAGTGGAGAGAGCCTGCGGGATATTGCAGACACTGAAAGACATCTAAGAGATGCTTGGTGCTTTTTGTCTCAGTGTTGCATGTCCAGTTTAGGATACACACACACTTTCAGTTCCCATCAGCTGCTGGCAAGGCCTTGTCAGTTCCCCTAAGAAAGCGGCCCTGAAGAACCAAAAATAGGAGCTGACTGTTCCTTGAGCTGGGCAATCTTGTGGCTCAGTAACCTTGACAGCACCTGGCTAGCATGGCAACAATGAGGCCATCAGTCAGCCGAGGGCCGGACGCCGCTCATTGAACAGTTCAGGGGTACCACTCTGTCTGGACAAGCTGTGACTGTACTATCAGCAAATAGAAGACTGGCGTCTGGTCTGGTTTCACTGCAGAGATAATTTGACACGATGAATATGATGTTGTTTTAAAAAATATAACTTTAATATTTCAGGTAACAGCCCTTTAAAGTATCTTTAAGTTATACTAGTGATGGTTTGTTTCTAATGTTTGATGTCCAGTGTACTCAGATCTTTTACTTAAGCAAAAATAGCAGTACCACAAAATACTCTGATACAAGTAAAACATGTTAGCATGAATGTAAACTTAAAGTACCAAAACTAAAAGTACTAATTATGCAGAATGCATCATTTCAGAATAGTATACATCATATTATCAAACTATAATTATTGATGCATTAATGCCACTTAAATGCTGCAGCTGATAATTGTTTATTTTATATACTGCTTGATAGCTTTTGAATTACCCCCAATAAAATCAATAGAATCTTTAGTTATCTTAACCTATAAAAGTGAGCCTTCCAGACCTCTGAGGTTAGCAGTACAAGGCTACATTAGCCACTACTAACATAAAACATCTGAATATCCAAGACAAACTGTCAGCGGTCCAGTTGCATTGTGGGTAATGTAGCTGCCAGGGAGAACAAGAAAGGAAGAACAATGCATGGCATAAAAAAGCTTATGTATTTAATATTTAAAATGTTGTACTATTAATAATGTATTAATATGATATTCGGTGGTCAGATTGCATTTCTTCAATCTGATTCTGTTTAGACTTTTCACCACAACGGGTGCCGCAAAAAAAAGGTTGAAAAAAAAGTTAAAACAGAATCAACTTTTGAAAAAACGCAACCCAACCACATAGCCTGAATGAAGTACACCGGTTTAAATGGATGGAAAAACTGGGGTCTGAATACAGCCTCAGACAGTAACAAAGAAGCAGCAGGTCATCAGGGCAGCTAGTTAGAGATGTGCTCCACTGAACAAACCTTCATTTGAGAGATCATTAAATATCCCTGATTGAAATGTTGTTGCCTGTCAGGGGATTCAAACTGGCAACCTTTAATTAACCACTTCTGATACCTCATGCACCCCCACCCAGCAAGTAACCCATCTCTGTCTTGTCTTGTCTGCTCTCCACTGTCGGGGTAGGGCCTGATGACAGGACAGGCCTCTGGTCAAACAAACAGCAGACACACTGCTGCTAAAGGCCGTCAGTCAACAGTCTCCTCCCATTTTGACCTCTGACCCTCTTCGCCACCTCCACCACCTCCTCCACCTCCTCCACCTGCACCACGCCCTCACAGACACAGACTAGATCCTGTTTGTTGATGTGTACGCAGCGACATGGATCACTTCCTGTCAGAGATGGCCCAGACTCAACACAGACAAGGAGGCAGAGAGGGAGTTCTGGGTGACATACAGTACACACACACACACACCCCACAGCCTACACTTTCTGTAAGGTCTTGATCTCTGCTTAGCCGTGTAAATTACCGCGTTGACAAGTTGTTGTGCGCACACATTTGACAGAGGAGGAAATGAGACCTATAGCTCACTGACAGAACACACCCCATTAACTGTCAAAGGCAAACCACATCCACAGAGACACAAAGGCAGTCCAGGGAGGTGATGACCAAAGAGGCTTCCAGGGACATTTAGAGGCCATGACGAGGCCTTTAAAAACATGTTGGGAACAGCTTTTTCTCTTTTACTCATGTGTCAATTAGTATTATCAGTGGTTCACCTTTATATAGTATTTAAAAATATATTTTGGTGGGTATTCTATTCTTTTATTGGAGAGTAGACTATAGAGAGCTGGCAGAAATAAGGAGAGCGAGAGATGGGAAATGTAATAAAGACTCTCAGCTGAACCCAAACCAGGAACAAGGAGACCACATGGCCACCGCAACACGCCCCAAAGCCACCGGCGCAAATTCAACTTGAATTGAAAAATCGCTGTATGTGGCATTCTTATGTGACTCTAGCATCTTTTGAATTATTAAGATGACGTTAAGTTTTGGGGTATGCAGTGTTTCCAGGTCAGATCCCATATATTGGTGAATTTAATTTAATTTCATCATCACACTGAGGCTCCTCCTCCAATGCTTTCACAGGGTCCTCTTAGCTGAGGAATATTTAAACCACCTTACCTATTTTGTCTCTCGCTCTACTGCCATTGTGCCACTTCACAGCTTTAACCCTTCACCACCCTACTTCCACCAGTGTCAAGGCCCCATCTGTGGCCTTAGGGGGGCTTTCCGGTTGGCTGCTATTTATAGGGCTCTATCCTCATACAGCTATCTAATAGACTGGGTCAACGCCAAAGTCTTCAAGCTTCTGCATTCATGCAAAAGCATTCACTTAGAACTTTTAGCTAAATCTGGTACAATGCATCTCTTTACTTTCCTTTCCCTGACAAAATAAACTATAACTTAACTATAACTTAACTTAACTTAACTTAATTTAGCTTAGCTTAGCTTAGCTTGTGTTGAGATGGAAATGAACTTTTAGTTAAATCTGGTACAATATATTTCTGCACTTTGTTCCCTTTCAAAATTTACTATAACTTCACAACAAGCTAAGGTAACTTTATTTTAAACCCAGGACCTATGCTTTGGCTACTGCAATTTTGTCATGGCCATGGTCAAAACTGCTGGTCAAATGATGCGTTTTAGTATGGAAAGATATGTTCTCAATACAATCAAGATAAAAGGAACAGGTGTATTAGAATAAGGAAATGTAATGGATACATCATGTGGAATTATTATGGCGAGCTCAGCCAGGCCTGAAGAACCTTTCCAGCACTGGGAGCAACGTTCTTTAAAATGAGTAGGGTGCAATCTTGGTACACATATCCAGTTTCTAATAATAGTAGTACCATTATTATTATTATTATTAAGTAGTACAAGTAGAATCAGTTGAATCAGACTTTCTCTCCACACGGATCTGTCTCCTCTTAGTTTTTCTCTTCTCGTCATTTAGACTTTGAAGAAATAATTTACAAATAGGTGTGTAAATGTAAGTGCATTCTTGTGCATTTCTTTGTGTGTGTGTCAGAGCTTGTTGGAGTGTGTGTTTTTGTGTGTGTTTCTGAGCATGTGCAGACAGAATCTCCCACTAAGCAGCTGTCAGAGCAGCGCTGGCTATCGTCTCCCCTTGGGGGTCGGCCTGTCAACTCGTCCCACTGACGGCTCTTCTCTCTCAGCCTTGCCTTGGCTGGCCCGGGGCTGGTTAAGGTGTGTGTGTGTGTGTGTGTCCTGCTCTTGCTGGGGCCTCGGCAAATCTGATAATTACTGACCTGACAATGAATCCCCATGACCCACCAACCCACCCCCGTGCCCAGACCTCCCCTATAGGCGCTGAATGGTTTCCACAGGCTCATGGCTTAATACAGATGTACAGTGGCTGACACACATGAAAGGACACATTTTCCCTATCCATACATGAGATACACAGACACGCACACACCTTTCTCCCCGTTCCTCAGATGTTTCACACATGAAGCATGGAGAGGAATGAAAACATCTGAAGTTTTAAAAAAAGTTTTGAAGGGAAATGGAGGGCGGGAGGCAGGTGCTTTGCCCCCTATATGCCCTTGACACGCACACACACACACACCATCGACTGCTGTTCAGAGGGGCTCGGTGCAGGATAACGGGTGTTGACTGAGAACAAGCAGCCGTAGCAACCTTTCTTTTTCCAGCTGGAGAAAATCAGATTATCTGACTGGTCGTCCTCACTCATTATTATTATCATCATCAGCCTGTGTATAGCTTCTGGTTTTCAACCAATCCTGCATCATGTACAGTGGGAAAATTCTAACATTGTAATCAACAGTGCCCTGAGATAACTTTGTTATGATATGGCGCTATATAAATAAAATTGACTTTTAAACTTTGAGTCTTTATACACATACAATATGTCACTTGTTCAGCTCCACCTGCTTTAACTTGCCCTGTCCACAAACAGGCTAGTGATGATGATGATGGCTTTAATTAGAGGTGTGGTTTCTCCTGCTATAATGGAATCTGCTGTTTAGGAGTTTAAAGACAATGGGTGGAAGCAGGTGCTTGCAGTTTTGGCTGAGTGGACTTCTCTCTGTCAGGCTTCTTCAGAAGGTTGAACTTGGACAACACAGCAGCTCATGAGTTAGTGCTCCACACAGACATTAGTGAATTAAAATCTCAGTGTGGCACAATAGCACGTTTGTCTCCTGTATATGTAGAACTTCTCAGGAAAACTTAGTGCCTCTGTCTTATTAGCAAGCATGAAAGCTATAGTTACTAGTTACCGCACTAATGAGTTATTTTACTTTTGATACTTTTATTAAATTTTTCTGCTGTTACCTTTGTACTTCTTCTAAAGCAAAATTGTAAATGCAGGACTCTTACTTGTAATGCAGTATTTTCATACTATGGTAGTGTTACTTTCACTTAAGTAAAAGATCTCAAACTTCTTCCACTTGTGGTTTTAGTCTAAAGGGTTTTGGGTTCAATCCCTGGAGGAAGGTGGATTAATGCATGATCGCCATTCAAGATCTAAACAAATAAAACCAAACTAAATGGCTGGTTACCATTAGGGATAAGACACAGCATATATATTTTAGTTCTTTGGTTGGATCAAGGCTTGTTTTTCCCTCTGTTATTCTGAAACAGCTCATGTTAGCTTTCTCGTGTTTAGATGGATCTGGATTCATGTTAACACAGCACACTCTCCCAGCAGGTGAATTGTAAATGCACTTGGCAATTACAAACCTAATTTAGATTCAGATTCTTGTCAAATTAAGGTTTGGACCAGCAGGTAATTCTTCTCCACTGCCCACCGAGCAGTAAAACATCTGTCTCTCTCTCTCTTTATTTTTTATACACTCCTGACAAGTACATGAAAAGCTTCTGTCAGCCCTATAGCCTGCAGTCAGCAGGAGAGCAGGAGCCGAGGCCACAAAACGTCCATCATGTCGACAAATTGACTCAATCAGCTTCATCCAGGAGCATTAGTCCCTCGACCCCTTTGAAATTCAACACTGTTGACGGTTCACCGGAGTGTTTCTGGAGAGGGAAAGGAAAAAGGAAAAGGTGGAGGAGGGCTCATCATCTGTGGCAATGACTGAGTGAGAGGAGGGCAGTGTGGTGTGGTGTGTTAAGTACCGTGTGTGTGTGTGTGTGTGCTGCTCTGTGGTGAGTGCAGTCTGGCTTCATTTGGGACAGAATATGTATTAGTATATGTATTAGCGTTTGGGTGACAGTTTTTACTTGTGTGTGTGTGTGTGTTTATGTGAATGTAAATGTGTCTGAAAGTCACACTTCACTGACACAAAAACATGCTACTTTAGCTATAGGAGGGCTAGAAGTGGAGGCTACACAGAAGTGAAGCTGAGGCTATTCATCATACACTTCAGATCAAACACAGGAGAGAGAGAGAGAGAGAGAGAGAGAGAGAGAGGAAGAGGGGGGAAGAGGAGAAGAAGAAAAAAAATATCACACCTGGATGTTTGTACAACGTTTCCTAACAGTAGAGAGATGGAGGAGAAGCAAAAACCACCTACTGAGTCCAGACATGGCTGTTTCTGTGTGTGTGTGTGTGTTTGTGCTCGCACGCAGAGATCCATGTTTTTATAATTGTACAAATTCCAAAAGCCAAGAATGTAGTAAAAAACAGTGATGGAAAATACCATTTAAGTATCATACTTAAGTACAGTTTTGAGGTACCTGTATTTTACTTGAGTTTTTTCATTTTATGCTACTTTATACCATTACATCTATTACAGAGGTATATTACATACTTTTTACTCCACTACATTTATTTGGCAACTACAGGACTTACTTTGCAGTTTCGATTTTTCATTCAAAACATATAAAAAAGATGAGTTGTTATATATTCAACTACAGTATATAAAGTTTTCAAAATTAACTCCATCTCGACCAGCTTCAACATGATTAATTATTACTTTATTAATTTGCTTCTCAAATATTAGTACATAAAGAATAATAATGCACTAATACAATCGTTTTTTTTCTCCAACACTGGTGTTCTTATTTGGAAGTCGTTTTGGATCAAAGCGTCTGCTAAATGCCTAAATGTAATGATGAGACAGACCAGGGAAAGATGAGGATGAAACTGTGAGAAAACGGAATATGATGTGACTGTAATCTTCTTTATCCTACATAATTATCATGTGGCAGAGAGTACTGTGGGTGCTGATTTTTTCAATGTTGTGTTTTGATAAGGTCATCAGACGCTAAAATGTAGTAAACTGTAAATTCAGGGTGAATTTTGGCTGTTTGAAAGTGATGGTGATGAAATAAAAACGAGAAGGACAGAGTGGTCATGCTGACTCTGAACAGTCCCCTGCTGGGTTACACTGACCTCTTGTGGCACATCACAGGTTCTGCTTTAACACACTGCATGCTGTCAGATCAGATATTCATCAATACTCCACTCTGATGGTTTTGATAACACACTCAGGTTATCTGAACCGCTCACTGCTTATCACCCATGTTTATGCAAAACACAGAGGCCAGTGTATAAGATATTAAAGGACCTACTGGATTATCTTTCATAATAACCCTTGCAATGTGTTCTGTACTTTCATTTACATACCGTACATTTTTAGGAACATTAGTGTTTTGTATATTGTAGATGTTTTGCTGTGTCTGGTCTTTTTGGTATTTTACAAAAGAGAAAGGCATTTATTTGTCTAATTTTAGCCTAGATTATCTTTGCAATGTGACAAACATGTATTATAGGACTTATTAATTGTCATTAAGTACCTTTACTAAAATTGCCAGGCTTGAGTACAAACACTATACAATACTATTACCACTACTATTGCTGTAGTGTACTACTGTAGCAGCACTGTATTGTACATATTCAGAGTTTAGTTATTAGTAGGCTAACTCATACATATAATATTGTAAATACTTATAAATGAAAAAATAAACATCTGAATATATAACAAATAAATATGAAAAATATACTGTATATTGTATGTATTATTGTAAATTGTATAGTATTTCCATTACTGTGCTCCCATTGGCTATCTCAGGGCTGCGTCAGTGTTACGTGCCTTCCTATTGGCTGCCAAATTGACTCCTCTTTCTGTCGGTCCTGAACCAGCGGGGTGAAGGTGAACTCGTCCGTCCTGTCTCTCTCTGCCCTTCTCTGGAAGCACCCGCTCCCCGTCTCATCATCCGGCACCGGGATCATCTGCCTTGCCCTGAGCCATGTCTATATTCAACGATGTTCCGCAGGCCCCTCCGGTAGCGGTCTTCAAACTGACTGCTGATTTCAGAGAGGACAGCCACCCGCAGAAGGTGAATCTGGGAGTTGGAGGTAAGAGACGGACGTTGCCTGTGAATGGTAAAGCTAAGTTAGCTTGCTGGCTGTGAATCAGCCCACCTAACATTACTGCCACCAGCTGTGCTTGCTAGCCCCATATAGCTATCTAGCATTGAGTTTCCCCTCGGCGTGGTGGTGTGGTGTTATCATGGTATCAAACATTAGCAGCTCTTTGATTTGACCTTCGCTTCAAGCTAGCAGTGAAGCTAACGAGCTGGAACACAACATAGCTTCCCTTCATGTTGACAGCTAGCTAACTCCTGTCAGCTCAGTATAAATGCTAAAGCTGTTACATCTCGAAGAAGCAGAACCTCATCTTGTGACCGCTCTTTTACATTTTCCCCCAAAACACTTTCCAGTTAAAGAGACAGTTTGTCGTGATGTTAAATACAGCAGGTGTCTCGCTAACTTGTTCCACAGTTCCATCGGTGTCCTTGAACGCATCATTTTCACTTTCTAACCGCTCTTATGTATCATCCTGTCATTGTCATTTTTAAGCACTAGCAAGAAACAAAAAATTGGGACTTAGTGGTTTGGTAACTTTAAGGCAGCTAAATGTTTCTTGCTAATCATGGTAGTTCAGATCATTGTACACTTGTTGCACTGTGTGGCAGGATGCCTGAGAAACAATCATTAGTATTGATTGATACTACAAGTCAGTGCAGTACACAATATAAATAACATCAGAGCACTTGAGTACCACTTTTGGAGGTTTGGAGAAACTCGTGCCTACCAGACTTAAACTATCTGGGCTTGCTGTGGTTTAATACCAACATGGATACTTGTTCCTTGAAGGTAAGGGGACCCAGGAATTGGTACAAGTGACCATTGCAGATTAAAACAATAGATAAAAGCAAACGTATTAAATGGTTAAATTATGGCTTATTGGAAACCTGAAAGTGTAAGTCTGTTAGTCTAGCTATGAGTTGTTTTTAATGCCTTGTTCAAACTTACAGCCCAAATCAGTTTTTTGGCACATCCAGTCATTTCAGGAAGTCTGGACAGCAAAGAAAACCCCCACATGAAATCGGACCCAAGCCACATTTGGCGCTGGTTCGAAATGTGATTCCAATCAAATTTCACCAGGAGCTCTGGCTGCTGAATTCAGATTTCAATGTGTCTTTTCTGTCCCTCACAATGCGACACACAACGCCAACCTTAAATCCAGAGGGACAGAAGTGCGACAGAAGTGTGACAGAGGAGGCTGGTATACAGCTCTGATGCACTTCCTGCATCTTTACACTCTTTAAATGAAGGAACACAATTAAAATAAGTGGGAATTTAATTACATTTGTGTAGTTTTGTGTGTGTAATGTCATCATTCTAATAACATCAACTCAATAACCAAATAGTCTTTTATTATTAGTTTCATTAATCTCTATCAGTTAAATGGCTTGTTTGTTTTTGGGAGCACACTAAATCAGTTTGACGGCCAACACACAAGTGTGCACTTTGATCCGTAGTCACCGTCTACAGCTGTGGTGAAGGCCTGATATATGATAGAGCTCTGCACAGGCCCCTATACTGTAGAATGAGCGAGCATGAGTTCTTAAGGAGTCAAATATGTACAACACATACACACACACTTTTAGTTTAGTCTGGCTATAAAAGGTGACCTTGAGAGCGTGTGTGACATCACATTAAATGAAATAGTACTGTATGTCCTTTCCTGTGTCTCTTATCATTTCAGACTGCACGGTTATTGCATGTGGGCTGAATGCTTTAATATAAAACATGTTAAAATACAACAGTGCATTGAAAAATGGTGCAGCGTCTGGTGATATAACACAGAGAATGTACAATATCTGATATATACAGTATCTGTAGCCTAAAGAAAAGTTACATCTTGTTTTTGCCAATGAAAATAATGTGGGTTTTATTCTCCAAGATGATGGGATTATGGAAAACAAAAAGCTGCAAATAAATATTTTTTCTGAAAGTATTTGAGAATTTAACCAGAAATTAATAATAATGTTTTGGATGACTGGAAAGAATTTGGGTAGAAGATTTTGAAAAATCTTTGCAGATTAAAACATCCATTTATCTGTGCCAAAATGTTGCAGTTTTATCCAGATTGAAATCCTGTCAAAGTGCTGCGTCGCTTTGTGTCCCCCTCCAGCTTACCGCACCGATGACTGCCAGCCCTGGGTGCTGCCGGTGGTGAAGAAGGTGGAGCGGCTGATCGTGGAGGACGACAGCCTGAACCACGAGTACCTGCCCATCCTCGGCCTGCCTGAGTTCCGCTCTGCCTCTTCCAAGGTCGCCCTGGGAGACGACAGCCCCGCCATCAAGGAGAACAGGGTGAGACGCACACATTAAACATTTACAGTGTATGCACTGGGTCTGGTACACAGTATCTTGTTTCGGCTGTAGCAGTTCTAGGATCCGGGGCTCTAACAACTTGTAATGGGCATTCTGTTTTATAGATTGGGGGGGAAGATATTGCATTATAGAACAAATAAATATCAGTGAAATGTCAGTGGCAGTTAATTCCATCAGTTCTACATTCCTGATTTGTTTCAACACATTTATTACCCACCTCTTCATTCTCACGTCGTCATGTTCCCTCTTGTTTCCTCCTGCTGTCTTGCCTCTCAGGTGGGAGGGGTCCAGGCTCTGGGTGGGACGGGCGCGCTGAGGATCGGGGCAGAGTTCCTGCGGCGTTGGTACAACGGCGTCAACAACACGGCCTTGCCCGTCTACGTCTCCGCGCCCACCTGGGGTTAGTAGACCGCTCTAAAGCCAGTGACTACTGTACTGTGGAGACGGAGTGCTTTGTATCTCTGAGCCTTTGCTGCTGCTTGGTATGATTGAGAAAGCTTGTCTTTGTTGATACTGCTTTTTGGATGCTCATGTTGGTACTAAGCGTCACAACCAGTCTCACTGTTGATTTGACGTTTGAAACATCTGCTTCTTTTTCCTCCCAGAGAACCACAATGCTGTGTTTGCTGATGCTGGCTTCAAAGATATCCGGCCCTACCACTACTGGGATGCTGCTAACAGGGGCCTGGACTTCACCGGGCTTGTGGATGACCTGGAGGTGAGGAGGGGACTGTGATGACTGAAAGGCTGCTCGCTGTCAGCATTTTAACGTTTAGTTATCCTCAGTTGCGTCAGCTTATAAGAAGCTAGGTAACAGGTCGTCTTATGAAACCTGGACAGTTCTGTAACGTCAAAGAAAACTACAATATGAATATAGAGTGGAATTCCAGGTTGTTTCCAAGGCTGAAAGGGAAAAAAAATCCATGTTTAGGAAAATAAAAATGGTAGCTGACATAAATTGAGCCATTAGACTATATTTGGGCTTTTAACCAAGAAGAAAGGGTTAACTGAATAAAACTCTCTTAAGGCAGTTGACAGTGTAACTAGACTGTGACGCCTCCTACGTCAGTGATGCTCACACCCATTATGTTTGTCACACGTTAACAACTTTAAACATCTAAATAAATACTGTGTTCTAAGTAAGAAGTAATACATTATTATAACTTTATAACATAGGTACTGATAAATTGATATAGCAAGTATAAAACACACGACATTAACCACTTACAGGCCAAGTCCCTTATAAGGATTCAGAGTCCGTTCTGAACGACAGTCTTTGGAAAACATTCATCCAACATTGTTTGAAATAAATGATCTGACACCGACTCTTCCTTTCTCAACAGAAAGCTCCAGAACACTCCATCTTCGTCCTCCACGCCTGCGCGCACAACCCCACCGGCACCGACCCGACCCAGGAGGAGTGGAAGAAGATCGCAGAGGTCATGAAGGTACAACGATGTTAGTTGCTGTAGTTTTACAGATCACACACGTTAACTCCTGCTGTCACACGCGGTCGCTGGTTTCTGGGTTAGTGAAGACGTGTGTTTTTACATCTGCATGTCAAATCACAGGAAGTTGTCTCCTCTTTTACTGTTCTTTTAAAAAAAAAAAAATTTGATTTTGTCTTTTTTTATTCTCTAGAGGAGGAACTTGTTTGTGTTCTTCGACTCTGCGTACCAGGGCTTCGCCTCTGGCAATCTGGATAAAGACGCCTGGGCCATCCGCTTCTTTGTCTCTGAGGGTTTTGAGCTGTTTGTAGCTCAGTCTTTCTCTAAAAACTTCGGCCTTTACAGTGAGTACACGTGACACGCACACACATGTTGGCTTAGTGCATAACACGGCCTAGAGGACGTGGGGATTAAAAAGATGGACATGCCAAAACAACAACGGTTTCTACACACAGTATGCAGATTGTTAATGAAACCTCACTCATACTCCTTGTATTCTCTCATGTAGTCTCTCTTTTTTATGCCACTGTTATCAGATGAGAGAGTTGGCAACCTGACCGTGGTCGCCCAGGACAGCGAGAACCTGACCCGCATCCTGTCCCAGATGGAGAAGATTGTCAGGACGACTTGGTCCAACCCACCGTCTCAGGGAGCACGCATCGTCAGTAAGACCCTCAACAGCCCCGAGCTCTTCGCCGAATGGTACGCTCCGAACAGCCAACCAGCTTTGGCAACATCGCGATTACCTTCATTTATCTCCGCTAAAGAGTCAACTCTCCTACTGTTTGTCATTTCCTGTCTCCTCTCTATAGGAAGGGTAACGTAAAGACCATGGCAGACCGTGTCCTGTTGATGAGGGATCAGCTGAAGACCAAGCTGCAGGGTCTGGGCACCCCGGGTACCTGGGACCACATCACACAGCAAATCGGCATGTTCAGCTTCACCGGCCTGAACCGTGAGTGCGCACACACACACACACACACACACACACACACACACACACACACCATTCAACATGGACATAGTGTGAATATCAGGGTTGCTTAGTGAATAAAGATCATCTGTTTAGGTGAACTATCACCAGACTGTGATAAATATTTTACCTTACAACCACAGAGCGCCCAGTTGCTTCATGTAGAATATTAACATTAGACAGGTTGGTAAAGTATTAACATGTATTAAGCGTTAACTTGGCAGAAGGTCTGGTCACGAGGCAGCCAGACGTACAAACTGGCCTACAAACAGTGACTTAAACCTTTTAAAGGATAAATGAATTGTACTGTTGAGATCTGGCAACATGGCGACATCTCTAAACCAACAGTTTATACTGTTTTAAGATCTCAGTATTTAACCTGGTGAGTATAATAATGTTATTGTTGCTAGAAAGGATGCCCAAAACTATACAAATAAGACCTGACCTGAGTGTAAATGTTCATTCTTTACCTTGTGAATTGTAGTTTGTCAAAACAGTTCTAAAGCAAGGTTTACTAAGATCTGGTTCAGAATCAGAATCAGAAATACTTTATTAATCCCAGAAGGGAAATTGCTTTTTGATACAGGTACACTGCTCAATAAAGTTATTGAAAAAAGAATAACAAACAGTAGAAAGTAGAGGTGTAGAGGGTGTAGAATGTAGAGGGTCCGAATATGTTTGGACCAGGGGCCGGAGCTCCTCCAGGACGAGTCTTTCCAGGGCCTTCATGATGTGGGAGGTCAGTGCCACAGGTCTGTAGTCCTTGGCTCCACTGGGGCGTGGAGTCTTGGAACAGGAACAGGCAGGAAGTCTTTCACAGCACAGGGACCCTCTGCAGACTCAGGCTCATGCTGAAGACATGCTGCGGTACTCCACAAAGCTGAGAGGCACTGGCACCGTCAGGTCCTGCAGCCTTCCCACAGTGGAGTCTCCTCAGCTGTCTGTCGGCACGAACAGTCAGGAAGCGCTCGATGGACACGTTGTTATCTGGGATGTCCTTGTGTAACCTCGTTTCACAGAAGCACATTAGACTGCATTCCCGACACTCCGTCCGACTCCGGGCCAGCCCCGTTAGCGCCTCCATCTTGTTAGCTAGCAATCTCACGTTGCCCATGACAACGGTGGGGAGACAGTTT
>JAVQJL010096651.1:0-29760 GCA_036024295.1 Nannoperca obscura
TGCCCTCAACTTGCTTTTAAAAAAGGTGTAAGGAGACCGGTTCCCGCCTTATAAATAAGGATGTGCCAATGATTTTGTCTACGAATAGACAGCGAGGGCCAGCCAACTCTTTCATACAACAAACAATAATGAGTTAGAGCTTTGAGAGTAGTTATAAACCTCAACGCTCCATTACTACTGCCTGGGTTCATGTCTTTATCAGGACCATAGTCATTCCATCCCTCAATTCAAATAGCTACAGTAAACTGAGCAGCCTGTCTGACTGTTACCAGGTGCTCTCTGGCTCCGCCTGCTGGATGCAATTAATGTGCACAGCTGGTACAAAGTGGGATCACTACAATCTGTGATCAATTTCAAGAGTTTACCATCCTTAACAGGATTTTCTCTTGCAGTATGGTATGCACCCTTTATAAATGATTACAATTATTATTATTTAAGTTAAAACAAATATATACATGTCTCATGTCTAATCTCATTGAAGTGCTGTGTCGTTGGCATTTGAACTTGTTACTGTTCTTTGCTAATAAGTACTAACACTAACAAAATGAGCAGCTCACATTAATACTATTCCCTTCCTTTTGCTACATTCAGTATAATCCTTGAGTTTAATATGCGTGATCTGTTAGTTTTTTTGATCTGCATTGTATTGTTTTAGTTTCTACTTCAGAATAAATGGTCGTGTGTATATTTTTTTCTGACTATAGGAAGCACCCACAAGGCCTGGATGGACCCAACACAACACGCACCCCCCTGACCCCTGGAAAAGATGGTGGACCACCCTGCTGCACAGAAACAAATGAGGTAATAAGAACCTTTGGTTGCTCAGGCTGAACTGGTTTCATGACTCTTGTGAAGACTGTAAAAAGAAACAGCCATGGTTGTCCGTCTGGTCACTTGAGTCAAAGTCAAAGTGAGCTTTTCAGTCGGTCTTCCCTCCACAGTCGTTACTCCAGATTTAAGAGATTTAGAATAGATTCCCCCTGAACCCCTCAACCATCTTGTCTCCACACCGCCACTGTCTCATAAATCCTTCCCCCAATTTTCTACCGCACCTGTCCAAGGGGCACTAGCGCCCTCCGGCCCCCTTTCCCAGTGAGGGGGGTGGAGGTCATGGACACTTGAGGCAGATAATCTGGTTTGATGTGCAGTCACACCCAAGATGGCCTGCTGCTTCCATCATCGCTCATCTTTATGCGTCCTGGGTCCCATCTAGAGGAGCAAAGTGGCTTGAGATTGGATTGTTTTTTGTGTGTGTGTGTGTGTGTGTGTGTGTGTGTGTGTGTGTGTGTGTGTGTGTGTGTGTGTGTGTGTGTGAGAAAAGTGGTGAGGGAGATGAAGGGGAATATACTGTAGACCCGCTGGATATGATGAGGTCCTTGAAAACTTTTTATGGGATGGAGGACGAGGCCTTGGGAGTTGAAGAGTTGTCAGTAGTGGCTCTTGGGAGAGAGTTTGTCTATTATAATGTGTGTGTTGTGGCAATGAGCACTGCCAAGCATTGAAGCAGAAAATACTGAAAGACATTAATAAATGTTCTGTCGTTCAGGTTACAGGGCCTGTTCAGGTTCAACAAATCATAAACTCCTGCTTCAGAGTTTATTTTTACTGCAAAAACCTTAACATGCGTTACTTTTTTTTAATGCGTTTTTCTGTGCAGCATCTCGACTCCGCGGAGCAAATCCAGGAATATCACAGGCAGCGTCTGCGCGTGCAGCAGCATCTGGAGCAGAAGCAGCAGCAGAGACAGCTTTACCAGCAGATGCTGCTGGAGGGAGGGGTGAAGCCGCAGTACGGAGCCCAAAACAACCTCACCGAGACCTTCCTCAGCAGGTGAGGAAGTCTTTAAAAGATTCAACATCCGGTGATTCAATGAATGAAACACCACCTTTAGTGCCACCTTGTGGATCCAAAGAGAACGCGTTTTCTGTCTAGATCCAT
Organism: Nannoperca obscura; assembly: GCA_036024295.1. Taxonomy (NCBI): domain Eukaryota; kingdom Metazoa; phylum Chordata; class Actinopteri; order Centrarchiformes; family Percichthyidae; genus Nannoperca; species Nannoperca obscura. The sequence continues at coordinate 1,939 of JAVQJL010096651.1, forward strand.
TCAGAAGTTGGAGGAGATGAATGTGGGCATTGACCACAAAGGAGATGAGGCAATGGCGCACCTGGGCCAGCAGTGGAACGGACTGACAGGGAACGCCAACACCTCCAGTCCGAGAACCACCGACACCCAGCACACCCCAGACACCGGGCCACCAAAGGACAAGCCAGGCGGCAGCAGCACCCCTTTAAATACTGGGAACCCCGGATTGCCCTCCCTCAGTGAGTCCCCAGTTCCTGCCAGTCAGAGGTAAAGGTTCCTGATCATGTCATTAATAAAATATCAACTCCTAAGAACATGTCATATTTAGCTTAATTTTGGATAAGATAGATTTAAAAAAAATACTTGAACAATTTGATGTTGAGTATTTTCAAACCTTTTAGCCAAGTGGTAACATTTCATATTGATATTTAAAATCAGTAAACAGGTAACAAAAATTCCTGCATCATTATAAAATGCCGATCAATTATGAAATAATTGTGTTATTTACCTTTCTAGCTGTCTTCTGTGTGCGCATTTTCATTTCAGTGCTGAGAAGATCAGAGGGTCTTGTGCCACAGTCCAAGATGATTCTGGCTGCTCGGCGACACGTAACTCTCAAGAGGTAAAGCAAACTGCCAAAGTGTTATTGTTATATTACTTTGAGTTATTTTAGTATCATTGGGTCCATTGTGTTAGGGTCAAATAAATGCCATAAAATATCTAGACATGAATTTTCTAATTGTTAGCCTTTTTTATTGTATCTATGCTGATGTACACATTGATCATAGTTCAAAATATTATTTTTCTGATCTTGTAAAGCCTGGGAAGTCCAAAACACAGTTTGTTAAAGTGAGCCAGCTGGAGGACACACAGGCGGTGCGTGCAGTGGCCTTCCATCCCTCAGGAGCGCTCTATGCTGTCGGCTCCAATTCAAAAACCCTGAGAGTCTGTGCCTACTCAGAAACTCTGACCCCCAGGTAGGAACCATTCACAGGTACCTACATATCCAAACTTTTCTAACATGATGATAGATTATTTATGTAGTAAAGCAAACATAACATACGGTGGCAGTATGGGGATCACTGTAAATGTGCACACAACTACTCTGGGGATTTGTGCATCTTGTGAGCAATTTTAAATCCTGACCAAGGAAAGCAAAAAGGAGAAACTGTTGAAAGTGTTTAAAGTTCCAATATTCTGTTGATAAGAACACATGAAAGCACATACGGTATAAGTTCTATTTATATTTGCACGTAAAAAAAAAGAAAAAAGTAATTGATCAAAACATATAAATCCAGGGTGAACTTTTTCCCATGATTATTATATAACATTTTATAATTCACACCTTCCTGCACATTTCTTATTCTTATCTTTTATTGTCTTGGCTTGTTCAGTGGTTCTGGTGCAGCCAAACAGCCGGTGGTGCGCTTCAGGAGGAACAAACATCACAAGGGCTCAATCTACTGTGTAGCCTGGAGCCACTGTGGACAACTGTTGGCTACTGGCTCTAATGATAAATATGTCAAAGTCCTGCCTTTCAATGCAGACAGCTGCAATGCTACAGGTACTATTTTACGTGTTTTAGTGTGTATGTGATAAGTAATGTCCATTTTCCCAGACTATTACCCAGGTTTGAATGGTTATTATTACCTATGAGCATATTTCTACAACTGAAAAACTGTCAAGTTGCTACTCCTTTGGTCAGAGTGATTTGGTAAAACTGCTTCAAAAAATGCAGAACAAGCTAATAACAATTTCAAGAAGAGTAATTAATAGAAGGCCATATTTCTCCTGATATTGAGGCAACTGTGTTTCCACCCCAAATGTACACCTCTGATTCAGGCCCAGACCTGGAGTTCAGCATGCATGACGGAACCATCAGGGACCTGGCCTTCATGGAGGGCCCTGAGAGTGGAGGATCCATCTTGATCAGTGCCGGGGCTGGAGACTGCAACATCTACACAACAGACTGTCAGAGAGGACAGGGCCTCCACGCCCTGAGTGGACACACGGGTACGTTAGCAACAGCTCGTCCACTGCAGTTGTTAAAGAAACCTTGAGAAAACTCTCGAGTTGTGAAATTGGGTTGCAGACATTGTTAGATCATCCGTTTTTAAGGTTATTATTTCTAAATTGTTCCCTAATGAGAAATAAATGAACTCTTGGCAACAGTGAAACAAGACTGTTATAAATCACAATAATGTACAATTTGTAAGAGGTCACCATTTTGTTTGAACAGGTCACATTCTGACACTGTACACGTGGGGAGGGTGGATGATCGCCTCTGGCTCCCAGGACAAGACAGTCCGGTTCTGGGACCTCCGGGTGCCCAGCTGTGTCCGGGTGGTGGGCACAACTCTGCACGGCTCAGGTGAGACACATCATGACTCTCATTGGAGCGGATCCTTTATGCAGCTGCAAAATCACTTGTAACACGCTGCTACAGGTTAGTATGGGATCACAGTTAACCCACAAGAAGGCACTAATGCCTCATGAAGAGTTCCTGAACACAGCATATCTGCCAGTAACTGAACATATTTTAAATTACACACTTCAGATCAGTCTTAGTTAAGTCATTGACCCAGACATTTACAAATTTGAACTCTCAGAGAGCACATATCCTCTAAATGTGTTACTTTTTTGTTTAAATTCAAATACAGTACAGTAGTTAATAGAAAAAAGATTTTTACTGGATGCAGATCTGCACCCACAACTCATCACTTATGCAATCAAGCATAAAAATCTAGCAGTGGGTCCTCAATTAGATAAACAAATCCCTATTACTTTTGTTTTTGAGTTGAAATCTTGATATTACCACTCTCTCTCTCGCACAGGAAGTGCAGTTGCTTCGGTGGCAGTGGATCCCAGCGGCCGCCTGCTGGCCACAGGTCAGGAGGACAGTACCTGCATGCTGTATGACATCAGAGGAGGCCGCATAGTGCAGACATACCGCCCCCACGGCAGTGACATTCGCTCAGTGCGCTTCTCACCTGGAGCCCATAATCTCCTCACCGGCTCCTATGACAACAAAATCATCATCAGTGACCTTCAAGGTAGCAACACTACCAAAGTACTGTACAGTATGTGTAACAGAACACACAAATGGCAAAAAAAAAGATGAATAATTTGAATAAAATGTTGATTATAAAATACAATTTGAAAAGGTTAAACTTACTTGATGCCCATTATTTCAAAAATTCCCCCATTTCAAAAGTACAAATATAAATAAATTTAATGAAACTGGTGCCTACAGTTACACAACAGTAAAAAAAAATTCCATGTCATGAGAAATGTTGCTTTCATAGTCATACTCTCACATATTTGGCCACCATGTTAATGCGACACAATGCTGTTTGTGTCTGTTGTTTGTCACTCCTGTGTGATGGTTCTCTTTTCTCTGACCCCAGGTGACCTAACAAAGCCCCTCCCTCAGACGGTGGCAGGGGAGCACTGGGACAAGGTGATCCAGTGTAGGTGGCACCCCCACGACAGGACCTTTATCTCCTCCTCTGCAGACCGAACTGTCATCCTCTGGGCACCAGGCTCCTGAGCTATTCAGTGGTTAATAGCAGCAGCAGCAAGCACAAGAACACAGCGTTCACATACATCCCAGCATAGATCACTAACAGCTGTGGGGTGTGTGTGTGTGTGTTCGTGTGCATGCATATGCATACATACCGTGAGAATTAAGCTGTTTTTATGCTTCTCAGTTTTGAGTTAAATGGAAACTCTGGTATTTTTAAACCTTGACTCTTTTTAGTCAAATTTGGGGGTCTATATTACCAAAAGAAGTCAGTAGATCGCCTTGTCGCTTGTCTTCATGCAGCAACTCACCTCTTGCAAGATTTCAGAGCAAGACTTTTTCTGGAACGAGACATTCTGTTTCAGATTACACAAAAATGGATCCCAGCGGCTGCCTGCTGGCCACAGATCAGTAGGACAGTAACTGCATGTTGTATGACATCAGATGAGGCTGAGTAGTGCAGACTCTCTAACAAAGAGTAATGTCCTTTTTGTTTAACCAGACACTGAAATCTCATGAGAAGTTGAGTTGTTGCAGGAAGAAGAGAGGATCTTACACTCTTTAACAAAACAAGCACTTTTCGTGAACATACTTTTCACTGGCGTATTTGCCCCAAAGGATTACACATTGCAGCTCGTTCACGGATGACGACGGAGCCGAACTATTAGTCCAATTCGAAAACTTTTGGAAAGTGTTAGTCATTTAGACCCCAACATTTCTAAACATATGGCCCAGTTTTAAAAATACCTGAGTTTTCCTTTAAGTCTGTGTGTGTGTGTGTGTGTGTGTGTGTGTGTGTGTGTATATAAATTGTGTGACATGTTGTTGAGGTCACTTTAAAGATGACAGTCTTGGTTGTGTGTGTGTTTGCATACTGCTGTATATGTCTGTGAGTATGTGCAAGCAAACGCAGCATTTTGGAAAAATGTGTTTGCATTTGGCATTGCAGTTCGAGTGTAATTAAAGTAAAATTAAAAGGAGACTAATATTTTGCAAATGGCGTAAAAAAAAAAGAGGAAACATTCATGTTTAGTGTTAATGTTTCTCTTCAGAATTCATGTCGAGATTCAGGACCTATTTAGGGTGTGTGTGTGTGTGTTCTCTTAATACCTTTCTGCTTTTGTAAGTAGAACATAAAGGTGAACCCTTTGGAGCCTAAAAGACATGTAGTTAGACCATAGAGATGAGTGATAATGCCTTCATTAAAAGGCATGAGTAAGTTCACTGCAAGCACACCTTGAAGTTAGTTTAGTTCTTTTCTCACAAAGCCAAACTATGTTTTAGTCAGCCATAGTCAGAACTTGGTACAAAACACGAAGGTCACTTTAAAGGGGATGTTGGAGCAACATAAAGCGCTGCTGTTTTTAGAGGAAGCAGAGAGTTGGGCGCTTTATGTTGTGGAAGGAAGCCACATTTGGTTATGCATATCATATTGTGCCTTTTTGTAACAATTGTAGAGGTTTTTAAATATGTGGACTGATTGTGAGATTTATCGGCAGTTTTATTTTGGTATTTTCTCATAGGCCTTGTCATCTTTAAATTCTTGTAATGTCACTGTAATGCAAAAAATAATCCCAGATTGGCATTTGTGCACACTTGTATACATTTCCAAAGTGCTTTTCCCTACGTCTGTTACTGTTGCTGTTACTGTAAATGCGCGAGAGTAATTAGCGCATTACACAAATGTTGAAAATACACTTTTCAGTGGTGAAGTAATTTGTGAATGTGTCTCAGACAAAACCTTTTATTTCAATTATGTGTTCCAGGTAGACTAAATAGATACACTGCAACAGGTACATTTTGAGTCTGATGTTTTAGGAACTTGTTTTTGTGGATTCTGGTTTTTGATGTGAGAGTTCACCGCGCTGGCGCAGGAGGTCATTAAAAATAAAAATAAAAAGATGAGCAAAGTAAATGCAAAAGAGGTGATTGGGTGAGGAGAACTAAAAAGTTGTGGTAAGAGCTCAAGCACTGAGCAGCTCCTCAAAAAAGAAAAAATTGAGGTGATAAGCTATGTAGTTGTTTCACTTAAAACAACCCAGATTTTTAAAACAAAGATGGAGTGAGGGTTGATGGGAGTGTGTGTGGACTTTAAGGATACATATGGTTAACTTCAAAATGGAATATATTGTAAAACTTATTACAAAATGACCAAAGAAAAGACAATGGTATCGAGGCACTTGAAAGATGAATGCAGCTTCACTGCACAGTGTGAAATGACAAATCTGGTCACATTTTTTCACTTTTACAAATAAGGATGTGATTTTATCTTCACTTTTACTGAGCACTAATGGTGAGACCTGATAGATGTGGGAGATAATGTCATGGCTTATCCTGTTATGCATCTTTCTTTTTTTTTCTTTTTTTACAATATCTGTGAGTCACAGTGGCATATCCAGTGTCATTTGAAACCTGTGTGAGTTTTAAACAATGTTTGTGCACACAAATGTGTAATGACGGAACTGCCAAGGAGTCAACTGGGTTCAAGCTAGTAGTGTGTCTACTACCACGTTATTGCTTTTGAATAAATAAAACACACACACACACACACACTTTCTGTTCTAGGAAATGGCCTATGTTGCTATTTCATAGAAGGACTGCTAATGCCTGTCCTGCATACTCCCATCACTGGTGCAGCTAAACTATCAGGGTTGGGACATGTTTGTGGCCTTTGGCAGAAAAGAAAACGTACAATCCACTTGCTGTAGGTGCCAGGTATGATTAGCTACTTTTGAAAAAACATGGAGAAAGAAATTGAAAAAGAAGGTGAGGAATGAAAAGAAGTCATGCATTATGCAAAGAAATAGACAAAGTGCAAGAGGTTAGAGGGGTGGAGGGGTGATAAAGGGATGGAGGTAACTGCAGAGAAGAGAGCAAGGGTGGTGGTGGGGGTGGTTACCATCACTCACATGCTGCCCTCGATCATTCCCTCTTTTGTGAGCTGGACAATGAGAGCCAGGGGTAGAGGGCTTAAAAAGGATACGCACACTGTCACAGCCAGCAACCCTGGAGAGACACCAGCTAACCCAGAGGTATCAGAAAAAAAAAAACTTGGACTTACACAGAACCTGTTTTTACTGTACTTCCAGGAAGATACTACTGTCTTTGATGCTTTAAAAGGCAAAAGCAAAAAAAACAACAACTGAGGACCTGCTTTTGGATAAAAAACGGAACTACAAAGAGAAGAGATGAAGTTTGAAGGCCTCTGTCTAGGGAAACAATCTTTACAGCTAAGAGACTGGGCATGGGACCCTGATGTTTGTTCATGTTGCTTGACAAAAAAATGAACAACATTGTAAGACACATTTGGGATTCAGATGTCACGGTCTATATTTTGGATGTGATTTTGAACTCGAGGGGGTTTTAGAAGCTGCAGTGAGGAATACGGGAGTTGTAATCAGTGTATGAAATCATTGGTTTGCTGGCTGTGTGACAGAGAGCAACACTGCTGACAGTTCAGTTGCTCAGTGTTGAAAGATTAGTTTGTGTTGCATAGAGGGGAATTAGTGGTGAACAATGGCTCTGAACTGCCTGATAGGCAAGCTTATTGTCATACAGCGGTTTGGCTTAAGTGCTTTGCTGGCAACGACCAATTTGACAGCACCACTGAAGAATGACTCACTTTCTTGTCTAATGTGCGAGCATGCTCATTTCAAATCTTTTTTAAAATTAAAATCCTTAATAAAAGATAATCTGGTAATAACTGAAAACCAGAAAATGTACTCTTGCAATTATTGCAAAAGTCATTGAGCTTTTATCAGTATGAAATGATCAATCTATTCTTTCTGCTTTGAAACCTCAACGTACGCCAAAACCTGGCTCAGATACTACAAGAGAGGAAGCAGGTTTGCAGCAGGTCAGCAGAGCCATCATGGACACCTGTAGCACATCCAGGATGCTGAATAAGTTCTGTCACGACCACTTTGACCTACAATACCTGAGGTGCCTGATTTTAATGTGGAAGGATGGGAGAGATGTCGTATACTGGAATGTGGAACTGGAAAGGAAACATGACCTATGTTATCTTGAGTGGACATAGATAGTTATGTATAATGGATAGTTCTGGCTAAAGTGTCTGATGCAGACTCGCCATATCAATGTGCTGTATTTGAGCTTGATGCATTTTTTGTTCTGCATCTGCACTCAGGAGTCCACAGCAGAGAGAACTTTGAAAACCACGAATAGACAATTAGTTTGATGGATGGAATAAAATGCTTCTAAAAACAGGATGGGAAACAGTTGACAACGAGTGTTTACATGGATAGCTTGACTCAGTAAAGGCTGAGGCATCAATTCAGGGCATCGATAAGTACATCACTGAGTTTGAGGTCTAACAACGCTCCTCTCTCTACCCTGTCCTCACTTCCCCCGAACAGTTGCTGAATGTGTAGGAGGACAACGCTTCCCCCCAGCTTCTCCACAATGCTGTATACTTTGGCGGGAGGAGGCACGCTCTGCGGTCTGGCTGCCCTCGTGCTTCTTATCGTTTCTACGGCGACAGACTTCTGGATGCAGTATCGATACTCGGGTAGTTCAGCCAATCAGGGGCTTTGGAGGTTCTGCATCAACCACAAATGCCATGCCCACACCATAACTGTAGGTGAGTACTTCAGATGTGGTTCCAAAATATGTGTTTTGGACTCAAGTTGCCGCCAAGTGATATTTTAAATCTATCCATTTTCAACATTACAGGTGGTCAGTTTGGTGTTTGAGGAAATTATTCTTTCAGAATGTTAATGAATTGTAATCACAACACATAATTTATACAACCAGTGACCTGTTGATCAATTACACCTTTAATTTGAAATCAACTGATGTCAGACTCACTGACAGCATAGCCAATTTCTATCAAAGACCAATGTCATGCAGATTTGTCAGCAAACTGGTCTATCCAGCAAACAACCAACTCGTTGGTAATTTCTACAAAACAAATCACATTGGACTTATCTAGACAGATTTTCTAGTGTCATCATTAATTGCTCTCTTAAAAAGTTGACAACCTCCTTTTTTTAAGGATGGAAAGAACACAAAAGTGTACCAATAGTGTTTGACTGAAAATAATAAGGGGAAAAAAGGTGCACACTGAGGAAAGGAATATATAATAATATATAAAATAGTCACTAAGTCGCGGCGGCATACTGCAGAGGAACTCTCTTGACGTGAACATAAAAATGCCAGCATGCAAACTATAATACTAGTAGTTTTACAAATTCAGATCAAAGTGTAAGTATCTGTTGACGTGTAAATGGTCCTGACCGTTTTGTGTCCAGCCTTCTGGGATGCCACACGGGCCTTCATGTTGCTGGCGGTGCTGAGCTGCTTCGCCGGCGTGGTGCTCGGCCTGAGCGCCTTCACTAATGGCACCAAGAACAGGAGGGTCCGTACAGGAGGCATCGCCCTGGTCCTGTCAGGTATAACACACACAATTATAGTGGGACCTGGAGGTTGGACAAACTGTCCTGTTATATAATAAACCTGATCGTACTTCTTAAGAGGCAGAATGATTATAAGATTGCAGAGTAGTTGCGGTTATTTCAACAGTCGGTTGCTAAAACATGGTTGCTATTTTCCCTGCATTCGACTTACAACAGAAGCTATTCTTAGGTCAGTGGATGCTCAAAAACTGTGTCATGCTTTGATGGAAGTTATATAGGTTGGATTTTCTTTCAAGTATCTGGTCTGCTTCCCCCCCACGTTTTACTAAGTGGATTTTTTAAATTTCCTCTCACCCTCCATCCTCAGGTTTTCTTGCTCTGCTGGCTTTGGCAATTTACACTGGAGTGACTGTCACTTTCTTCGGCAAACGCTTCTTGGACTGGCGCTTTTCCTGGTCCTACATCATCGGCTGGGTGGCCATCATTTTGGCTTTTGCAGCAGGTATTTACTGTTGGGTTCTTTTTCTCTTTTGTTTAAATTTATTTTGCAAAAATGTTTATTGTGAGTTAACTGAAGGAACTGCAATCATTGTCAGCAACATGGAGGAGTTTCCAAAGACAATCCGCTATCTCTTCTTTTATAGTCTTCAAAACAATACATAACAAAGATCCACACTTTCCATAGTAAAAAAAATGTGCTTCTCTTTGACACCAATTATAGTCATAGTGAGATGGATTTTTTGTTTTTAATGATGTCATTTAAGGAATAAATTATATTATTACATTTGGAGCTTACCGTGTTGGTTTCTTTCAGGTGTGTTTCAGCTTTGTGCTTACCAGCGGACCACTGCAGAACCTCCTCCTTCAAATAATCCGGACAGCTGAACAAAATGAACCCACTCATTAGCTCGGGGACTGTTGCAATGGATGTCACAGCTGCTTTTGAGCACCTAGAATGGAATAAATAGAAATATCTCCTGTGTGGTTTCATTGCAACTCTGATTCACTGAAAAAAAAAATAATAATAAAAAAATATATATATATACACACACACATACAAACACACACACACTTTTTTTTAATCTTGACCCCAACATTAAGAAAACATCTTACCTTTTTTTTCAGGGATAATTGGCAGGTCAGCTAATTTGACACCATACATCACCTAGAACAAACTTTCTCAAACATTATCATACCCTACACCACGAAACCATACAGTCATAGTAACACAATTATTTGTTAGGCCACTGATGATCTTTTAAAATGTATATTTAAAACAATTTTATTGTCTCTAGGTATAGACAAAACAATGCACAGTGAAAAACATTTCATCATAATTCTATTAATTTCACAGAATTAAATAAGATATGCTTTTTCTAAAACACCAAAGGACTTCCTGTTAAAATTCCTTAGGTGGTGTGTGCCTATGGGTGGATGATGAGAATTAAAATGTCCATTCTAAACTTAGTGTTCAATGAAGTCTGCATATAAGAGATTCTCCACTAGATGGTGGTCTTATGCCACATACAGGAGGCACAAAACACCACTGGTGCAAAATAAGGCATGTTTTACAAAGTGAGTTCACCTTACTCACACTCGGAGTTATCTGGTTTCACATATTCACCAAACAATGAAAAGTCTGGTTGGCTGTTTTTTAAACAACGGTTTCCAGTCGGCTCTGTTGACCCTGGACTTAACCTACCCAGCTATAAACTCATTCACATGAATGAGGCAGGGTTTGGAATAAATAGCCTATTGTGAAGCACAATTAGGTCATTAAACAAATCCAAGTACACCTTTAAAATAAAATATCAGAAGCTATAGTGAATAAATTAGTGATAAAGCATTCACTGGTTCATTGGATTTTAGTGTGTGTCATTTGATACAGGTAAGGGTGAGTGAAGGATCATGAATATATTCAACAAAATCGCAGTTGAGTTTTAATGCTCCCTAATCCTTAAAATTGAGACATTCAAAACTCACAACAGGTTTCTGTCAAACAATGGATAATGTGCAGCAGCTGTTTCTGTCAACAATATATTGAATATAAAGTTGCATTTGGTATATGTATGACCTCACAAACACTGGTGTAAAAAGGAAAATGGTTGCGTGTTCCATTACATTTACGCTTCATTGGAATTGACCTGTGCCACTCCCAAACGTTACTTCATTTGATCATGTCTGTGGGAACAGAAAGTAACAGCCAACACACAAAACAATTTACTTACGCAACATTTGATTTATTTTGAACAATAGCAAAGCCATCTCACAGAGACTACTTTGAATTACACAGAATGCAAATAAATATAATAGGACCATAGTAGAATTAAGGACATTAACAACTGATACAAAATTATTTACAACACTTTGAATAGTGCAAACCACACAAACACCGCCCTTATCATTGAAATTCTTGCATCGAGTCCATTCAAAGGACAGTGGATGTGTGCGCTGCCCCCTGGTGGGGGGGGGTGTTACAAGTACTGACAGTACTGTATATGGCATGTTGACGAAACCCTCAGCTTAACATAAGAATGTGACAATGTTGAAACAGGATGTAGTAAACCCAGTCGCTGTGCCTCGTCAAGATGTGGTGTGGATATGCGTTGTTAGGTCAGTTAAAAAAAAAAAAAAAAAAAAGGCTCGGGGGGGGAGTTAGCAAAGTCAAGTGAATCTCAATGAAAAGTAGTGCTCGTTCTCAAAAGGGACATTTGAGAAACCACCGAAGCCAGGATGTACACAGAACGTGACCTCCATCAGCACTACACTTTGAAATGACAAAGGAAAAGATGACAACCTAAAACCACGTGGCGGGCAGTACCCACCACCCCTGAGTGAAAATGTTTTTTTTTGTTTTGTTTTTGTTTTAAAAAAGGTTTTTAGCACCGTTGGATACCACAGAACGCCAGCTTTGCCATTTCTTCTCAATCCAAAAACACGGAGTCTTGGATTGTGACAGGCACAACGCGTTTGTTAAAGTGCGCTCGCTCGCTTGAGCCGTTCCTTTCACTCACGTCTGGTTTGCATTTTGTTTTTCTTCTTCCACAATTTCTTCCCCACAAACAGCAAGCTCCGTTTAAAAACAGCACACAAAAGATAAATAACATTTTGCCATGCATAATAACTTCTTGCATATTGAAATTTCTTTTTGGGACCACTTCAACCGCTGTTGAAAACTTGGACCTTACAGCAAGCGTGGTTGTAAATTCTCCCCTTTGGGTGACAAGAGTGAGAATGCATATACGGTATCAGTCAGGTGTCGATATTGCAGACACATGCATGAACGTTAGAAATACATTATTGGTGCTACTTTCAATAAACCTGAAAAATGTAGAAATGCCACTTGGTCTTCAAGAGGCCTAGAGGTTTGTACTTTCAACACAATGTGTCCTGGTAGACGGTATGTCAAAAGACATCTGAACCGGACTGATTTTTAAACCTACTTCTGAAGACCAAAGTCATAGAAAAGTCCAACACAAAAACACACTGATGCCTCGGACAACCTCTTCGTGTCCTATTGTACTAAATTACTTGTGCACTGATGATGCATTCATCCAGTTGAGACTGCAGGGAAAACAACCTCCTAGCGTTGATCATTAAACGGACTTAAATCATGCCAAAGACGAGGAAAGTAGTACTGCAATCACTGCTAGCTGGAGAAAGAGAGAGAGGATGAGACCAACAGGAGAGTGTCAGGCCTCCACGGGCCGATCGGATTTTGAAATTTCAGCAATCATCATTCCGACTTGCAGTTGATTAGGAAGATGATTCGAAAAGTACCCGACAAGTTACTCAACTGATGGACAGAGACAGATTTGTATATTCTGCTGATAAATGGAAAGGTAAATAACTTCACTTTAAAATCACTTAAAAAGTTATCTCCGTGTAGTTATGCAAAAGACGTGCAACTCTGTGCATCTTTGGCTATGCATAGTCTCTGGTGTTGAGGTGCAATAACAAGCGATACAGCAGGCCAATGCGGATTGGTATAGCCCTGTTCAGACTGCATGCTCAGGGAGAAGAGTATGCATGAGAAGGACGACGGAAAACATGAGATGGATCACAGATGCGGAGCAGTTTGTGTCAAGAAAGTGACCGTCAACTTGGCTAGTGTGGCACGTTGCTAAATTAGAGCCGCTTGGCTTTGGTTTGAACGACAGACACTGCAACCAGGCAGCGTGCGTGTGCGTTTTGGCTCGCCTCTGTGTGGCCAAGTCGTAGCATGTCCATTTGTCTACTGCACTAGCAGGAAGAATAGCCCTTCAGGTTAACAATTGGTCTCTGGAATTGCACAGGTTGGACATTTTTCCTCTGGTCAACAGCAGGGGCCTTGTTGGGAGCACAGTCCGAGTACATGACATTTCTCCCGCCGAGTCTTGTGCTGGAGGAGGCCAAAGTCTCGTCAGGAGGCAACCAATCTCTCCTTCAGTCACTGAGTGTTATGTGTCCTGGTACCTGAAAAGACAAGAGGAAATCAGTTGAGAAGAATGTTAATATTACTTGGCAGTGAGGCTGCACCTATTACAGGAATTTGCCTTAGTTCCTTGAAAGTGAAACCTAATTAAAGAGTAAACACCAGATTGAAGGGAATAGCTATGTAGATAACTATATTCTGCAAACATGCCTAAACCACATCTTATGTATAATTTTTTTTGTGCAACATTCCTATTGTCAATAATGTGTAATGTGAGGATTGTCTGGGCACTAATAAGGCCGACTTTCAGACTGAATTTGTCTTTAATAGCACGGTGTAGTTGTGAAGCAGGACTGCTGTAGTGGGTACATATCTCTTTGGCAGCCAGTGTGTAAGGGGTGTTTATATTCAGAAAAAGAAGGCCATGAAATTGAAAGACAAAAAAACCCAGACGTACCCGCTCTGTAAAGTGAACTCGGGCAATGCCCCTAGGGATGTCAGCTGTTCCTCCAGGGCCACAATACGTAAACCGATGTAGCCGGAAGACAGCAGCAGCAGCACAACCCTGCAGCATACCAAAGAAAACAGGTCACATGTATTGCCTTTCCCCCACCGCCCATTCCATGTATTCACTGTGATAAAAAGGTCATCATGTCACACTTTCACATCAATACACTGCTCTGCCAATAAACATTACCGTTTACAACCCCTCAAACTGGTAGCCAACCTTTTTTAAGCAGGTCGCATTAGGCTTAATAAATGGAATGCTGTGCATCAAAAACTGGTTTGCAAAAACATTAAAAACTTGGCACGCTTGTTACTAACATTTCTCAGCCTTTCCTTTTAAAAAAGGAGTGTGACTTCGACAGTGAGAAGCAGATTTAGATTAACGCGTAGGGAAAAAAGGGCATTGGATTAAAAAAGGAAGAAGGGAGGGAGCGAAAAGGCATATACATTCTTCAAATTGAGTCAGGAGTTTAAAAGCAGGCTATATTTTAAATCGACCTTGTAAGTTATAGAAGAAGGAAGAACATACTATAGAGAGGAAGTGCTACTTACAGAATCAAGTAAATGAAAAGCAGTGTGTTGAGGGTGCTGGCCTCTCTCTGAACCAGCAGGGACTTGGCCTTTTCTGTCACATTCCAAACCCACGATCCACCTGAACCTGGAGAAGGAATTGTAAAGAAAACATGAATATTAAAAAGGTTCTCTTGTTGGTAGGTTGTACCTTTATATTAAGTTGAGTTCTCCACTATATGTTGCATATTTTATAGAGGACTGCAGAGAGTAAGATGCAAAATGAAGCAAAGAGCAAAATGAAAAATTCTCTCAAAATCAGTAAAAACCATTTTGTATAAAAAAAAGAAAAGAAAAAAAGCAAATAATGGGTTTTTCCGTGACTAAACAAAAAGGTTTCAAATATGAACATCTTCTAACTATCACTTTCTACTTTTATATTAGCTAGCGTCCATCAATCTGGGGATCAAACACAAGGCACTTTTCACTGCAGGCCAAAAAGTGCAGGTTATAACATTTTCCAGCCGCTTTGATAGAAAAATTGGCCAAGCAGTCAGACTTCTCCCAGGACTTAGCTGCTCTTATGTGTCTTACCTGATACCGACAGCTCCTCTGAAGACGAGCTATCACTCTGCTGCATGTGCAGGCTCCTGAAAGCCGAGCCATTCCCATTAGGCACTGCCTCTGAAGAGGGAAGAAGGGGGGAATCAATGTTCGCCCTGCTATCAGACCTTGCACTTTTCATGTCAACTGGCTCGAACAAAAATGAGATAACGGCCCCAAAACAAACCTTTTGTCCATCAACACATTGCTGTTGTCAGCTGAGGATTAGCTTTATCAAATTCTTGGGAGACACTACATCGCACCAGGTTTTAACTTATTGTTCATATTGTTTCGATTTCTCCGTCGTTCACGGTAAGTCTTGGTACAGAGGACAGATTAACTAGGTTTGCCGTTGAGCATGTAAACGCAGTGTAAAAAGAATAACCGCTGGTGTCCGCTGGCCTCTCACCTCTGAGTGGTCCGTGCAGAGGCTGGTCCTGTAAAGATTGCGACTCAGAGCCATCGAATTGATCGAATACGAAGGCGTCGTCCAGACTGGACTGGCTGGAGTTCTGTCGAGATGAGAGGGCAAAGATTACCATCACAAACTGGTCAGTCATATAATTCAGCCATATCCACAATTCAATTTGAATTTAGGGACTTTATGTGCTTCTTGAGAATTTTATTATACATTATTATATAATATATATATATATATATATATATATTTTATTATTTTTTTTCACCTTCGAGCCCTACGGCAATAATGTGAGATATTAAAATGTTTGCAATATTAAGCAAAGGTCTCTCACCACAAGTTTATTCTTGTCGAAGCTGTTCTCAGCTGAGGAGAAGACAGGGCTACTATTTGTGCTGCCATCCTGTAACAGAGAGATACGTTTAGATTTTACACATTAAAGATTATTTTCATTTTGACAGTGTTATCGTGAAGTTAGTTCTGACAAATGGATTTGATAGTGTTAGCCAAAATAGAAATTAACAAAAAGGTTTAGAGATAACAAGGTTACAAAAGCACGATTGTTGACCTCGATTGTAAAAACAGATATCTTGAACTCAATTTGTGACTGAATTTGAGCAAATGTACACTATTGCAATACTTTCACAGTCACATTGTGCTTTACTGCAATGCTATTTTAAAAATCTAAAAGCTCTAACATTTGACCTGAGCAACTCACCTCTATCCGAGGACATACTGAACACAGCAGCTGATAACATGATTCTCTGTTCCGCAGCGACACAAACAGGTACTAAACAATGAGAAAAAGAAGAATAGAATATTAGCCATCTGCTCTACTGACAAACCTGAACCATAAAAATACACTCAGTCAGGGATTAGATTACATCTAAAAAGCAGAGTTCAGTGTGGTCCAAAAGCAGACCCTTGACTTTGAAAGTTATTTGAAAGACTGTGTGGCCTTTTGAGAGGTTTATTAAGTGGATTGTGTGGGGACGGCGGTGAGAAACCGACCTTGTCTCCTTCTGAGGTGCGGATCGACAAGGCGTTGGGTACCAGCAAAGCTGTATTCTGCTTCTTCACTATGTGGATGCAGGAAACCGGAATTACTACCTGTAAGAGCACACGGGCAAAAACGTCAGCAAAAAGACTGCTTATGTTTTACACTAGCAGTGAATACCAATCACAACAAAGATTAAAACTGAGATATTACATTCATATCATTTATTCGATAAAAAAAAAAGATAATAAGAAGAGACATTATGGCATATGGAACATTAAAGGAGGAGGAAGCCAGGGAAGAGCAGCGGGCTAACCTTAGTGTCCTTGAGCAGAACGGAGGAGTAGAAACAGGCGTGGGTGTCAGTGACGTACAGCCGACCATGGTAGGGCACTTCTTTCTGCAGGGCACAGATGTATGCTGGGAGAGGAGAGGAGAGGAGAGAACAAACGCTTTTAGTTGTATGCGGTTCATTCATTCATTACGTCATTCATTCTCCAGTTCATTTTTGTCAACCTACCATGAATCAAGTCTTCACTTTTGGGAATGTCTGGAAACAACTTGTGGAATGTCTTGTTGTGCTTTATGAAACTCTACAAAAGGGAACGGAAACATTTTAAGTAAAAATCGAGACATTTCACGCCGACTCACCGAACAACATTCATAATGTAGTGCACTAAAGGTACCACAAATGTCTCTACTTTCACTTGACTAGTATAATAATCTATTACTTCAAATATAAAAAAAATAAA
This sequence comes from Nannoperca obscura, assembly GCA_036024295.1. Taxonomy (NCBI): domain Eukaryota; kingdom Metazoa; phylum Chordata; class Actinopteri; order Centrarchiformes; family Percichthyidae; genus Nannoperca; species Nannoperca obscura. The sequence goes on from JAVQJL010096651.1 coordinate 19,017, forward strand.
AGGTGACGGTGGACTTACGCTTTTCGTGCCAGTGCCCTCCGTTCTCACAAAGCCTCCGCTGTCAACATCGAACGTCTCGGACCTGCAGCAACAGCGGTTAAGAGCACAGCGGTTAATTTAAAAAAGGAAGTCTGTGGTTTCAGCAGGTTCAAGTTAATGTGAAAAGATAGCGACTACATGACTGCACACTTTAATGCAATGGAGGGTAATATGCATTTTTATCACAACCCTCTCTAACCCGCTTCTGAGACGCCAAAGAAACCCACTGCAGTTGCTAGATATGATAACGTTTTGTTAGCGTGAGAAAACAGTTGAATGTTAAAAAAAGTAAAAGGCCTTCAGAATTGAAAACGTTCTGTACAATGTACCAGTCAGAGATCTGGTGTCAACGTAAGTGACTAAAGCCACGTAGGCCTTCGATGCCTTATCCTTAAATGGCAAAGATGATAAGAGTTCGTGTGTAGCCCAAAATTAATCTACGGTATGTTTTTAATAGAAAACGTAACACACCTGAAACAAAACGACATTAACATATTCATCAGGGCAAGGTGAGTATTTGATGATCAAAATAATTTCATGTAAAACAGGATGGTTCCGTATTTGCTCTGTTAAATAAATATTCTCCGACACTGGTGGCACGTTTCTCTTAAAAGTAATGTAGGAGAGCGTTTCTCCAATTTCTGTTTTTTTTTTTTGAATAGGCCAATTCCTCGACTGAACTTTGGTTAGTGTTGACGTTCCTCGATATAAAGTGATATATGTCGACAGCGGCAGGGTAATCACACCGTCACGTAGGCAGCCGTAGGGATGAAGACTGCTCCCAACACCAACAAATATCACAAGTCTACATCTAACATTTGAATCATGTGAGGACACAGTCAGTCTACAGTGCAGTCATGTGTGTGTCACGACCAAACAGCAGCTGAGAGTTAGGTCGGGTCTTGTGATACATGTTCAGAATAGCCGTGCGAGTCGCCACTACATGCGGTGTGTGATTTAATGCATTTCAAGATCGAGAAATTATATTTTCCCCCACATCTAATGAGCACCTGAGACTGCAAGATGAATCGCTTACGTTTCAGTAAGACCATCTTGGCCCTTTAGAATATAGATGTGTGTTACATAAGAGTGTCTCATCATGAATCTGCAAAAAATATAGCACCACTGTTTGCACGTGTAAAGGATCATATCAGTATTTAACACCTCAAAAGGCTTTATATTTAGATCATTTTAGACATCTTTTTCTCTTACCTGATGGCTACTTGTCTGGTGAGGGTTTTGTGCTGCTGCTGGATCTCGAGCTGGGCCGCCTCCAAGCTCAAGGCTTTCTTGGACTCCGCCTTCTTGATGCTGCCATTACTCAAGCTGCTCCTGCTTTTCTTCACTTTGGCTGGCAGCCCGCCACCACTGCTCTCTACTGGGTAGCTGCTAGAAAAAAACCCCCAAAAGAACTGATTTAGCAACGTACTAAATATTGTTTTACAATCATTTTCATACGCTTAATACAATTGGAAGAGCTAAGGAAAGGACATCACATAACAGCACAATTACTTGAAATTTCATAAAAAACCCACTGATAAAACGCTTCACTCCTGTAGAAACATGCATTCAGAGATTGTGACAACTCCTGCAGAGTGTCATCTAGCCCCAAAGAACAGCATAGTTAAATACTTTCATTTCAACAGCACATATCAGGCTTTAAAGTTCCTATTAACTCAATCACATCATTTCAACCGAAATTTATGGCTATGTTGGGCTTATCTTTACAATGTTTTGGGAATGGTTACTTTATTTCCAAATTGGAAAGTTTTATTGATACGAGCTGCGTCAGCACCTAACATCTCCTGGCTGCTTTACAAGCTGATCAACGTGGGTTCATGCTCTAAAACTGACACGGCTCTGAAAATATTCCGTTTCAATAAACTGTTAACCCTTGTGCTACCTTGCCGGGTCATATTGACCCAGTGGCCCATTGTCTTGACCCAGTGTCTTCTCCACAAGGTAGCACAAGGATAAGAAAAAAAGAAAAAAAACTGTTCTGTAAAAAGGAAAGGTGCAGGATTTACAACAGCCAACGGCCTGTCCTTGGCCAGGAACAAACAAGCCAGTGAAAGACTAAGAAGCCTGCTGAACATTAATGACACAAATCTAAACCTGTAAATTATATCAACAATACAGGACAAAACTGAGACAAGCTGAGTAATGCCTCAGTATCGGGTAAAAAAAAATAAATAAAAAACAGCAACACCACCAAAACAACAACTTCAACTTAACAAAATGACTAATGGCAAACAACGACCATGAAGAACACCTTACCTGGTCAATTTGAATCGCTTTGACGAACGGAAACTCATATACCTACTGACAGTAGGCATTTCCTTTTCTCATAGAAAAACAAAACAAAGCCCAAAACCAACTCAACGCTATTATCTGGAAGCCACATTCACTTGTCTCATGCCATCAAAGGGGAGAAGTAAAAAAAATGATTACGACACCAAGATAAAAAAATTAAAAAAAAAAAATGTCCCAAAAAAAGATTCCTATAGTCCTCTTAAAATGTTCTAAAAGTGTGGTCCAAGAGTTTTAGTTCAAGTTAAGTCAGGGTCCCTCACCACATCCTGCAAGAAAAAAAACCCAACTGTTGCAGTGTGAATGTGCTAGTAAGAGGAAGCCACTTTGTGTTGAGAATGGTGTGACACTCCGTAGTGGGTGACGTCAAGCTGAACCACTCCCCCAGAGCAATAATCTCTCTCTCTCTCTCTCTCTCTCTCTCTCTCTCACACTCACACACACACACAGTCAACAAAGTGCAACACAGACACCGACATGTTTAAGAAAACAAGGCCTATCCCATAAAATCTTCCGCTGAAAAAACATTATCCAATATCAAAAAGTCGTGTTGGGATTTGTTCTGCTTGGGCAAAGCAGGATCAGAGACGTTTTAAAAAGCAGCTCTGTGCGTGAATGTGGAGGTGCTCAGACTGGCCCATCTGGCTCAATCCCTTCAGGTACACATAAATATTACCAAGGAGAAAGATCAACAACAAAAACACAACCTCTAAACTCACCCAGTATGTTAACAAGTTCTTTAAAGTCAGGGTCAAAACTGTCGACAACTGGCAGCCATTAAAATGAATATTAATTACGGTTACTTAGGTGCGGCACTGCTCACGTGCATTGACATTTAACATTTTTTTCCAAAGTGGATTCGTGATGGAGGAGTTTGTGCCACGGTCTTTTAGCCTCAGTAACCCCTGTCTCATAACTTAATTTCTCTACTGCGTTGAAAAAGAAAAACATGAAATTCAGCTTCTGCTGGATGCCTACCCTGTAATTAGTCTTAACTGACTATCAAACGGAGACCAGCAAAAGCAATTAAAAACTATTTGAGATGTTTTCCATTGTTTTTTTTTTTACATTCTTGAGTGTCACTAAAGCTTAAGGCTGTTCTTGAATGTTCAGCTAATTATTGTAGCTGTAGCATGTACGTTTCTCTACTCCAGAAACTTGAGGTAACCAACTCTTATACAGATGTCCTATGTTCTAAAATTGAGTAACTTATAAATAAAATAGCCAAAGCGGCTAGTAAACTTAAGCTACTGTGGCTCGTGCTTCGACAAAAGGCAACACAATGAGAACTGTTTCATTATCAGTGCTGCACCGTTGACCAGGTGTTTGTCTATATTCAAATATGCTCACCTGACCCATTTTCACTAGGCAGGGGGTCAAAACGGCAGGGCAATATAGGTAGTATTCAGCGACTATCAAATGTTTGAATCTCCCAACAACTTCCTCTCTTTACTCAAGACTAACCGTAACCATTAACACGGTCACGTTGAAGCTGCATCCTGTAACATGATGCAGCTTGTAAAGCACTTCTTTTAGGAGGACGTGTGGGTTGAAATTTGCATTTTTTCCCCACAGTTTAGAAAACTGAATTCTTTGATATTATTATTATTCTTTTTTTTTACATCAAAGTTTTATTACTCTGATGACAGACTACAATCATCTGTACCCTCATTAATATCACGTCTAGGCAGTTTAAGTCAATACACACACACACAGCCTGTCTGGCAGTCAGCCACTCAATGCTACTGTGTATGTTTATTGCAGAGGTTCCAGGAAATACTGCCATATAGTCTTTATACTGGCAGGTTGAAACTGTACTGTTCCGGTTAAAAACATGGAAATCAGGCAGGAAAGAAAACCCCCGCAAATCTAATAATCCAAGATCTAACAGGCGAGCATTCATGTTTCTATGAAAAGTGCATTTCATTCCAAGTCTGTCTTAGTGGAGTAAACAGAGTGGCTTAACAGCCTATAAAAATGTTCAAGGCCAAAGCCATCAAGCGTGATCAGGTGCGTGACAAAAACAAGTCAAAACAAACAATCACCAAAAAGGTTACAATGTGGGGGGGGAAAAAAGACATATTACAAAATGAACCATGTACTGCATAAAAGTGATGTTTCTTGATGATTACTTCGTATTTACAAAGCAGGAGGCGACCTGCCTGAAATGGGTGTGTAATGGCCAGACAGAGGCCTTGACCTCTGACCTACTTCCTTGTTGGAGCGCTATGTCACACCACCTGACAAAACAAATGTTGGGCTTAGCACGCCTGACATTTCAAACCAAGCATGGGCATATCAAAATTCTCTCCAATTAAAATGGACACGCTCAAGTTTATAGGGGCATATTTATCTGGACTCGCTCCAGAGTGCAACTGGTCTCCTGGGGTGAGGGGAGGGACTACAGCACAAGCAGCAACCTCGCATGAATACACAGTGTGTGAAGCAGACCTGTGATAAACACATTAGATTCATTTCGTTGTCTGCATTTGTTCTAACATTATCTTACGAGACCAGACAAATCACTTCATCACAGTGCCCCTATGCTAGCATGTTTTCCTGGATTTACAGATCGATTGAAGAAAAATATATATAAATACTTAGTCAAAGGTAAATGGGCTGCTGATCATAAAAACATTTTTAATTTGAAGACTGCTGACCGCATGACACAAGTGCAACAAAAAAGGTTTTACAAACTCAATATTCACAGGTTGGTGGGGAAAAAAGCATGCAGTCAGCCTTAGTTTTAAAGTAAGGAGAAAATATAGCCAAAACATTAGCCTACACTTACTTAACGCTGCTCAAGTCAGCCTTGCCTTATCGGAGACAGTTTGAGAAGTACTGGCTGGGATCTGAAACCAGATACGTTCGCTCCTCTTACCTTCCCAGATCCTCAGAGCAATGAGCCACAACGGCCTGCTGGTTCAGCGAGCCTTTCCCTCTCTCCATGACCAACAGAGTTTACCCTCTGCGTTTTCCGCGATCTCCAAAAGCCTGTAGCCGCTACTGGTTGAAAGGACTGCAGTATGGCAGTTGTGCTTTTTGCACTTAGACCCCGAGCACTGGCTCCAGCTAAATGGAAAGGGTGTAAAGGTCTGTTGAAGAGCAACAAAGTTTAACATAAAGATAGTGCCGGAAACACACAGCAGGAAAGAGGCGTGAAAGAGGAGGGAGAAGTAGCCTAACAAAAAGAAAAAAAAGAGTGGTTGGGGTTCAAGCCTGAAAGGCCCTCCCCAAGCATTGTCCTTTCTGGGGTGGTCCCAGCCTGTGTTGTCATGGAAACGGCTACAACAGTAGGGGGTAAATTGTTTAAATCTGAGGGTCAGAGAAACATTACCAGGCTATTCTCACTTTAGAAGGCCTAACAGCAACAGTCAATAGTCTGTTCTCAATAACAACAAAGGAGACGGCTTTAAAAGCAGCCCGTGCCATATGCATGACAATAGTTAGTTCATACTCTTTGTGGATGATGTAAATGGGGTCATCACACGAGAACATTTGTGTCTGACTGGAGGAAAAAAATGCAGAAAAGCTCATAATATGTGATGAGGAGCCAGACAATGCATTAATGAGGTGCACTGTAAATGTAGCAGATGCAAACCTCAGCTGAGAGCCGCTGTTCATCAATAGTCTATTTCTGTACCCATGACATCACCATCCAGGGAACTCAATCGGACAGATAAAGTCCAACCGCACTCGTGACATCAGTCTAAATTTAGCCACTGTCTCTCCTGTCTAACCACCACCTACCATGTTTTCACTGTAAACTTCCTGCAGCCAAACTGACGGATAAACTGAGAATTGATCAAAAATGGCCTTGAGTTTAAAACTGAACCTCCTGCTTGCTCCTCGACACGCTACACATTTGTCCTGAGTACCATTGATACAACCAAAAAGTTAAAAAGGTTCGACAGGGCTTTGTTTTATTTTATCATTTAACCCTGCGACCCCTATTAAACAAAGTCACTTCCTTAATCTCTTTAGAGATAGTGCAAACTTTCCACAACATATAGCTTACACAACACTCATCTTAAAATCTGCATACTGCTGCCACCTAGACACCAGAATATCCCCCAAAAACCAAATTTCTTTCTTTCTTCAGTTCATCCAAAAGGGGATTTTTATTCATTTCCCTTACACAATCAACTCCCAATGCCCTGGCTGTGTACATACTGCATGAGCTTTTCCATGAGCAATTGCACCTTGTTTGTCACTTTATCTACAGATAAGACTTGTACAACGAGTGTGAGGGAGGTGAAAAGTTCATCTCAGTTTCCCGAAAAAGCACGCACACTTAAAATGCTGCGACAACTGACTTTGCCATGTGGGTATTAACATTATCTGAATTCTTGCTGTGGTATGTTGGTGTCTCAAGATACTGAAATGCACAAATTCAAAAAGCATGTGTACAAGGCTGACATTTGCCCTTTTATGATATAAAAATAGGGCAGGAATTGCCTCTTTTTATTCAATTATCATTATCATCAATAAAAATACAAATACAATTCACCAGCAAGGTATATCTCAAACATACACCATGCTTGTAAAAGATGAATATATTTAAATTAAATGGAAACTAGCTTTGACGGAGGTGGGGGCAGGGTTTCTCCAGCACAGGACATTCCAGCGAGCAAAACATCTCCTCGGGGTATCGAGTTATGATGCTTTCATTTGCTGTCCCGAGATGAGACGGATGATCCCAGGAGTCGTGCTGCAGACGTCAGCCATACGTCAGCTGGTCTCCAGCGCAAGACAAAATTGCTTCCGTATAGAATGCTTATGCCAAAGCTTTCCCACAGCCAACACCACCCGCTGTAAAAACACCAGCCCCGCGTTGACATGGCTGACAACAGTTTTACATCCAGGTAATCTCTCTGAGATCAGCTGAGAGCATGCAGAATCGGATAGTGCGAGAGCACCACCTTCTGGAGAGCACTGGTCATGTGAACTGCCAGTTCCCCATCATTCAATCGAAACCAGTTCAGTTCAAAGCAAACACATTGTTGCAGCTGTGCATTATTTAGCCAAATAGGAGAGTTCAAGATGTTGAGACCAAAACCAACCATTCAGCACAGCATCTGAGAATCCTAATATGTGACCACGTTTTAGCACAGTGTGCCACAACAATTAACACGAATTTCACTGTTCAGCAGGGTTTAAAATGTGGCCTACCGTATGACAACAACGTTCATTCATAAACAGAAACTAACAAATAAATTCCAAAATGAGAACATTTGAGACGACCAAAAATATTATTCTGGGTTGGACTGAAAGGGATTATGTGTCTGTACATGTGTGTGTATGTGTGAGCTTCAATAGAGCAGTCAGGAGGGGCAGGGAAGTGAGCCAGTGGCCATGACCAAATAACATGCACTCTGTGGCAACCTGCCAGGGCTCAGTCTGCAGGAAAACTGTGTCTGTGTGTGTCTCTCTCTCTCTCTGTGTGTGTGTGTGTGTGTGTGTGTGTGTTTGAGAGGGAAGTCATGTGGCCTTGTGCATGCAGCATCTCCCTACAGTTCCTCTGTGCTAACTGGGCACAGAGACAGAGAGGGTCTTTCTTCAAGGCGACTCAGCAGTACTTTCAGCGACCAGGCATGGGAGTCGGGGGTGGATGGAATGGTGTGATGGCGGCTGGAAAATCCTACCTGACTTTAAAATTGTTAAGAGGAAAAGTAGGCCACTCTGCTGTATACAACAGGGGCTTGGATTTAATTTACAGTAGAATTTTTGTTGATCTCAGCTTTTCAGAACAGCATGTTGTCTGGGCGAATAGTCAATTCCAAAATTACAAATATAAATACATGAGCCAAAGCCAAAATGAATTGCACATTCAACTGGTACAAGGAAGTTTAAGGCTGGAAAACAATCATCTCAAAAATTCTAAATATATTGAATAACAGAACAGGAGGGTTCATCTATGCATCATGTATGCATGATGATTAGTAAGTCCCTGCTGAACCCCTCCTGCCCATGAGCATACTTCTGAGTCAATAAATATATCATTTGTTTATGTCAATACAATTAATTGAGTAATTCAGATATCACAGATATCAGATATAAATTAGGTTTTACTCTTTTATCCAATTATGTTTCCACAATGAATTTTACTGTGCTAGGAAACAAAATCCATGGCAGTCTTTACGTGAAAAAAAAAAAAGAAGAAGAAGCTAATACATTGTATGGATGGCAGAAACAAAGTGCACTGCAGTGGCAGAGAAACTTTCCTAAGGGTGAAGCTTTTCTATGAAAAGAGGGGATTTTGTTTCTTTTTGGGCTGTTTTTCCTACAGATACTAAAGCCTTCAATGAGCAGCTTACCTTGACACGGTGGTGCCATGGCAGTGTTCCCACTTTCCAAAAGGTATACGTTATCTTATTTTTAAAAAAAGAAAGCATGACTTGCACTGTCATTTTTGGCCAAAGAAAGGACATTCTGTCAGGAAGGTACGATATCAAAATGTTATCCTGCTATTCAAAGCAGAACAGAACACTGACATGCTCCAAGCCACGTGCTTAGATATGTTCGCTGAAAGCCTTGTCTGAAATTAGACTATGGAAATGTCGTTCAGTGTCATTCATCAGGCTACTGTGAGTACCAAAAGGTGAAACGGGCAAGAAGAATATAGCCTTTTTCTTGGCTTTCTGACAAGGGCAGAGGAGTGGTCATTAGCACTAGCCTGACAGAGGCAACGCATAACTTAAACTGTGACCAGCTGGTTAGCGCAAAACCCCTCATTTAGCGATAAACAGTCCTGCTGATGTGGTTTTCATCCTCTAACTTGGGCTTTTCCTCTACGCCTGCAGCCAATCTCATAATTTAGACCTACACTGTCTTCACTACCCACAGCGGCAAGGAAGCTCTGTCCTGGGAACATCTTCCTGGAGCCAACAGAACGCCTGCAAAGCTGCCCCACCCAGCCTATTCCAGGCTCATCCATCTCTACAAGCTTTTGCAGCTATACCAGGTTCTTCCCTATTGAAACAAGGCTGATCATATTTTGCCACTGTGTGTGCATTGCAATCATGTATGCAGAGCGACTAAGAATAGGCTAGCAAGCAGGTGATCAGTGTTTAGGCGTGTGGTATATTTGCAATCTTGAACTACTTGTCTACTCCGCAACACTTATTTGTTGGCAGACAACGTGTGTGCGCACACACACACACACACACACACACACACACACGCTATGCAGATAACAAGAAGGCCATGTCTGATTGGTACGGCTCTTCAGCAAGTGACTATCTATGGGGAGGCAAAGCTCAGTGGTCGAGGAATACGAACAGTGAAAAACAGGGTGCATTTATGTAACACCATGTACCACCTGTGTTCGACTCATGGGAGCTAAAAATAGGCTTTTCTGAGAATACATAGGCTTGCTCGACCCATGTGTGACAAGCGCACGCGTGTGTCCCTTGGGGTAGAGGGGAAACACAATATATGGGTGCATGTTTAAAAGAGTGTGCATAAATGTGCCTCTGCACGGCTGGTCAGCCCTGGATCTCAACGGGGCTGGATCATCCATGTTCATAATGGAAGGACAATAAGTGATGGCAATCTGACCCACATAGGCCAGAGGATGAAGTCGTGATTTCCGAGCAGTAGGCACAGGCGAGATTAAGAACCCATCAGACGTGGACTAGCTTTATGTCACTCTACCACATGTGATGCTGCTTATTTACGCTGCCTGGAATAGGTTAGCCAGCTAATACACCCAAACAACAACAACACACACACACACACTTTATATATGGGTCAGTCATTGTGTTCTTGTAAAAAGTTCAATGAGAAAATAAACAAAAGACTACAAATAAAATCCCCATGCACTGTGTCTGTACAAACACAGAAAAGCCTGACATTAAGCTTGCCTTGACAATCCCCTATAAATATTCCCCAAATAAAATATCTCAGGTAAATGTTTATTAAATTACATTTTACCACTGGAAAGCGTTTTACCCTGGGTAATTCCAGGGTTTAAGCATGCTATATCAACGATGTCAGGTGCGTAGGTCATCAACAGCACAATCAATTTACGTTAATCGTATGCTAAAACACAGTGTAGATGATCAATATTGGTTGTGCTAATGAACACTAACGTTGCAAAGATGCTCGCAACAGCCACCGTGTACAACTACAAACTGCTTTTTAATTCAGAGGCCCACAATGACAGTGTTTTTTAGTATTTTTTGCTGTTTAATTTCAGTGTCAGTGAGTGTAACGTTTACTTACTCAGTCACTGTAACGTTAGTTTAAGTTCATTTAAATGCCAATACATCTTCAGCCAGGAGAATGGCTAGCATGATCTACACACAGACTGAAAGACGTATTCTCCCCTTACGTACATTTCAGTTTAAATCAATTCTTAACACACACACACACACACACACACACACACACA
>JAVQJL010096652.1:0-30977 GCA_036024295.1 Nannoperca obscura
TTTACATGGTGTTTTTAATAAAAACATGAGAACATATAATTGTTTGTGTGGTATTAGTTTAAGCAGACTGTGTTTGTTTATTGTTGTGACTTAGATGAAGATCAGAACACATTTAAGACATATTTATTTTTTAAGGGTTCACATAATTTTTCTTGCAACTGTACCTATAGAGAGCTATGGGCACGGGTTAAGTGTATGTGTCACTGAATTGTTGCAGTTGTGACACACACACACACACACACACACACACACACACAAACACAGCATGTGCTTGTTTTCTTCTCCTCTTAGGAGACAGACAGAGACCTCTCTGATCAAAGAAACCCTGGTTGACAATGAGTTTACTTTAATTCATTCATTAATTTGCTGTGCATATAGGTACATATGTGCATATATCTACAGACTTGTGTGGTAAATATGTTTATGTTGTTGTAATAACGTGTATTATTGCCATTTAAACATAGTTTAACACTGTATGATTGTCTTTATAAGATGTTTGGAATTGTTCTGCAGCAGAGAATGCCACACTATTAAATATGGAAGCATTAGACACATAATCAACTTAACATGAACTTAACACTCTAGCATGGGCCCACAGGAGAAACATCTCTCTCCTCCCTTCCAGAGCAACCTCTCCTCGCTATCTGATGTATCAGGTGACATTTTACTTTTCCTGTGATAGTGGGATTGATGTTATAGATTACCTTAAGTAATTTATTGTTAGATCAAATTAGAATCTTCCTTCAATTTAATTATGATAAAGAATCAAAGTATTTCCTAATAACCTCTCAGCTGCTGAACAATGCATTAAGGTGTTTCCACTGGTCAAATACTTAGTTTTACCCATTTAGTGGTTTCCTGTGTTTTTAAAATTTAACACAGCTTTCAAGATGATTATATAAAATGGTCCACTTTTCATGCGTTAATTGTATTGTTGTTGTATTGTCTGTTGTTGTATTGTAAGCTCAGGTGTGTGAGCCCACCAAATTACAGTAAATCTAAACACCCGAGCCAGCCCCCTCCACCTTCACGTCTCTGCTATACCCTTTTTTCCACAGCAGACAGCTCTCATTAGTTTAAACCTTAGCTCCCTGCTGTAACAGATGGTTTATCCACCTTGTGTGTCGATTTCTGGCTGCTTATTTGTTTCTGTATGGAACCATTACCACAAGGAGGAGGCTCCATCCACCTAATAATTTAGCAGGCTACATGTCAGATTGTAATTAAATAGAACTGAATGCCAATTCTATGTGTTTCTGGGTGCGTAAAGGAGCTGTACAATGTTCAATTATGAAAGATGTCATCTCCACAGCAAGCTGCAGATAACAGTCAGTACAGATTTCCACTTCCTGTGCATGTCTATTGCCCAGTATGGTCTCATGATAAATGCGAGTCATGCACTGTGCCTGTTCGCCTGGTTTCAACTTTGATGATCATAGAGTCTGTATCCCATTATTATCTTGACAGGGCAGAATAGTAGTGGCAATTAGCTGCAGTTCATTGTGAAGAAAGCTGATTGGAACTCAGTACTTTAATGATCTGTTATGAAAAGATTTATTCTTCAAATAATGATCTGCATTACTAAGCTCTTTTAAAAAAGTAGGTTCCATGAATGCAGCCAATATAATTGAACAAATATTAGATGATTATTCATTTGTTTTGTGTTTTAAGTCTCTATATCCACCAAATGCGTACAGAAAAGTGACAATGCATACAATTTTCTGGACAGGGTGTTATCGCCCACTACCGATTTCATGTTCACTTGATGATCAAGAAAAGGAAACCCCATGTCTGACAACTCCTAGAAGGTACACCGCACAGAAGTAAAACTTTGCTGTAACAAGTTAGTAATCAATGTATACAGAATCAATGTATACAGAAAATGCAACAAACTTCAGTTTTTTGCTAAATTTGCTTTCTTGAATACATCTCAAATTTTAAATTATTAACTAAATAATGTATTTTCATCTTTAAGTCAGATTACTCCAAAACTTCTTTATATATGTAATATGTAATATGTAATATAATGTGTCATTGATGTGGCTAAAAAAAACAAAGACACATACTGCAACCTTACAAAAGACAAAGTAGACAAGAAATTGGGTGCTCAACTACCAAAGCCGAGAATAGCCGTGCCTGCAATTATTTTTTTATGCCGTCACCTCAAGATCACAAGTTAATTATTTAGTCATCTCGAGAAAATTTACTTTATCTTGACATAAAGAGATAATCAAGAAACAACAATCAAGAAAACAAAAGATTGTTTCCCCTTATTAGCTTACTTATGTTTATCAGCGAGTGCCAGCATGCTTGACAACTATAGCAACTGATGGAAGCTGAAAATGTCAGATCAAGTAGTACCCATTGCTGATGATGGCATCAGACTGTTGGAGATAACCTTAAGATCGGTCCTTGTCATTTAGGGAGAATATTACAAGATAAATGAATCCGTTATCACAAGAAAACGAGCTTGGATATCACATTTTATATATTTTACTGGCTAATGGTTTACCACTGTGCTGAGCTTCAGTTCTTTTGTGCAAATGCCTAACATGGATCTTATTTGTATTGCTGTGTGTGTGTTTGTTTGTTTGTTTTGTTTGTGAGTGTGAGTGCTCTGCTTTTCAATTCCATGACAGGCCTGCAATTAAGCTACACTCTATGACCAACCACAAGCCAGGAGGAGTATGTGTTTGAAATGAAGTGGACAGCAAAGTGGGGGAGTCATAATTACACACAGTGTAACCTGTAGGTAGCAGTAGGTAGAGTTGTGTGCAATCTAACAGATCTTCATGCTCTGTTGGATTGCACACAACTCTGCTATAAACAACTGACACAAATTACTGTGTGCAAACATACAACCACAAATAACAATGTATTCAATTACTCCCCCAGGTAAAAACTTGCATAAACCTATGATACACTTCTTGGGAATCAAACAAATCACAACATATGCATCATGTAAGAGGGGAGATGGTTTCAGGGCTGTTGCCAAAACGTTGACGATTGTGGTGGTGTCTGGAGGCAAATGTATTACATCTCAGTTAATGCACTACGTGTTTGTTTCATGCGCACAGCATAACCCATCTCCTCCACACAAGCTGGGAGCACATGACTCAATATAAAGGCCAATTAAAACCATTTCATCCATTATGACAGATTGTGGAGATTCTGTAATGGACTTTAAAAACAAAGCATGTTACCAAGGTCATTAAGGGCATGTTACATTGCAGTGTCATGGGTGTTAAATTATTATTATGGTATCTTATCAAGTCTGTACATGATGGCACTGTTTGACCTGAATAATGACAAATGTCATAAACTGAAAGTAATCATCACTTACTTACCATTAATCAGCCCAGTGCCACTGAAGCTGCCACACTCAGACATTCCATAAAATGAAACGTTGTGGTTTAACAAGTAGCCAGCCCACGCATCACTATGGATAACAGAACTCTAGCCCTGATGACTGCACACAGTACTCCAGCAGCTTTTCTCACAGGGAAGGCCCCAGCTTCACACACCCTCAAACTCTGAACTCACTCTGTTGGTTACCACTGACATTAGCTATCCATCTATTTGTAGCACAAACAGTTATCAGTACAAAGTAAAATATGGCAAAAAGTGGGTAAGCATTACTTTGGAAGCCCAGGATTCATGCCATTTAAACCCTGCAGTGGGTATCAGGCTATGCTATCTTAACTCTACTGGGCCTTCTGACAGGTGACACCATTCTCTAACCCTGACCTAACTTACCTTTTAAGCTGCTTGTAAATCCTAAACAAGCAAAGAACAGATACAGTGTACATATAAGGCTGATATACATATAAAGCGTATCTGCATAGGCTGAAGTGCACTGGTCTCAAAGGCATGAATGGCAACTCCGTGTATATGGCCCACTCAGTTGTCAAACCACCATCACTGCATATCTGGCTCCACAAGACGTACCAATAGCCAATACCTAGTGTGAAGGAATTTCCTTTATTCGGCTAATAATAGGACACAGGGGTTCCCCAGGTGACATGTGGGTAATTTGTAAACCTAAAAACATTAGGTCATACTGCATCTTTTAGAGCAATAGTTCAGCTCTCTGTCTCTGAGGATAACTGGTCAGGGTGCAGCGGTCCTGATAAGGCTGTCCACATCTCCCAGTGGACCGAAGTCATGGGAGTTAGACAACGCTATGCTCCATGCTTGACAATGTGCTCCAGACTTCACATTGATATACTGTCTCGTCTCTGTGTCCTCCAGGCATGCAGTGATGTTGACTTTCGTTATGTAGGTAAGTATATTTATTTGTTTGGAATCCAATACCCAATGGACTTCCCGCATCTCTAGCTGCACAGGGTTAAATACTCCTCGCCAGGAAGTAACCTTCAGAATTGGGTGGCAATTCAGTTTTCACTTGTACTGATGTTCTCTGTTCTCCTTGGTCGAGCTTCAATAAATGCTTGTGCATAAGACACCTAGGCCCCCTGAAACTTCACTCACGAGTCAACCAGCTTCCCGATTTCCATCACAGTTAGCAAACCCTCTGGTGAATGTTTCCTGAATTTTGTCCCTTGACCTGTCTATTTGAAAAGAATAGATAACATGTCAATAAGACAACTCTGGAGTTACAATAAGGTGAATTCCTCATCTTTTCCTCCAGCACCTGCACTAAGCTAACATGTCCCAGACCATAGTTTTACACTCAACACACAGAAACAAAGTTGATGTCAACCCCATCCAACTCCTGGTAAGACAGCAAACAAACTGGCTCAAAATGTATCATAAAACTGTATTATTGTAAGGGCTTCATGAACTCTGTAACCATTCTTTTAGTTTGAAGTTTTGTCAAAGTCATACTGACAAAAGCTGTTGAAGGCCATGAAAACAACATTTCATTTTGAGTTTTATGACACACGGGTCATTGTGAAGGAAATATTATGCAAGATCCTGCTACCATGCCATACTGTAAATTATTTTTAAAAAAAACATCTGAACAGGTACTTTTTGAAAACATGAAACATGTATCAGCAGTTAACAGGGAAGAGGGAAAGAATGATAAATATAGGAAGAAGGAAAAGAAAGGAGAAAAGACACAAACAAATGTCACAGAGAAAAACATCCAAATTTATCACGAGCAGACAGGATTAAAAATAATTATTTCAAGTCCATTTTTTAAAGCTTCTGCAAGAGCAGGAGAGGCATGTGTACAATAAAAATTCTATTTTTGTAGCAAGCCCATTCTAAAACACTGACAAACATGCAGACGCAAAGCAGACACAAAACCCTTAAGTAACCACCAAATGTAGTCCTTCACTGTCAGCACAATGGTTGATTGCCAAAAATAAATACAATACAAAAAACATGATTTTAATGCTGTCTTAATGTCGCATTTGGTGCGCCACAAAAACTGCATGTGCTACTGACTGTGAAAATTGTTGTGGCCTTGCTTAGAAGCAGTAAACACAGCAAGTGAATCCACAGATGTCAGCAGTTTAAGGAAATAAAAGTCCAAATTGTGAGTCCACACTGTGTACATCAATACATCTCCTAATGTGAGCAATCGGTGAGCAATGTCTATATTTCATTTCAACTTGCTTTTAAAGTCCCAAATAAAATATATTCTGCATACATTCCCTTTAGTTCCATTAGCAGCTGGAGCTAGCAGGTTTCTCCCCACAAAATGCAGGATTCTTCACAAAGTGGCTGACTGTACAAGCAAGCACATTGGTTCACCATGACATTGAATAGGTCCATAAAAAGGATTAATCACAAGGACGTATCCCCTGCTCTTAAAAAAGCATCAACCTTTTTTCACCCAGTTTATAATTATTTCTTTGTATGTATTTCTCTCTGGCTTGTCATTATCCTAACTTGTGGTACTCATATATAATCAAGGTGACAGCAGGAAAAGTGCACTTTACTGACAATGCTGTAATACATTAATGTCAGGCCACCACAGTCTATGCAACAGCATATTTTGCATTAATGGCACAGGGCAATGTCATAGAGCCCTCTTGACTGGAACTGGATAGTTTGCAAATGCTTCCAAGCTTCTGAAGGGGAAAAACCTCAAACTACCAAAGCTGAAACATAATTTTAGGTGTGCTGTTTTGTTCCATTTCCACCCCTGACTCCTACTGATACATCCATATACATATATCTCTATCAGCGATCAACAGCATTCAGCACCACTGCTAAAACATGTTCACAAAACAGGTGAAGAGTAGCTGTTGAGGTCAACAGACAGATGAAACATTTGCTTTCAATAACGTCCACTCAGGATCATGGCCTGTCGGTCGGCATTGATGTTTTTGAAATGTTTTAACCCTGATCAAGCTTTCTTAAAGTCCCTGTGTGTACTATTTAGAACATTACTGATTTTGGTGACTCAGTGTTATTATCAAATGAGACACTGTGGCATGACAAGAGTAACTGGCATAGCTTCTTAACTAATAACTTCCTTATACCGTGTATTTATTACTTCATTTTTAAATTATTTTACATAGGGTGCACAAACCTTTTGTTTGCCCTTGATACCCTCTTTACAGTTTGAATTACATGAGACTGGATGGAGGTGGCACAGCTCCACCTATAATCTTTTCCATCAGCCATCAACCACATATTTTGACATTTGGACGAGTGCTACAGTGTTTCCTCCTCATCCTCAGCTGGGACGCTGGTGCTAAGAACAGGCAGATTTTCCTTCAGCGAGATATCGTCCACCCGCTTGGGGCCGCTGTCCTCAGGTTCTTCAGGTATGGATGGGTCTGAGTTACTGATCACGTATCCTGGGAGGGTGGAGTGCATGTTGTTCATGGGGGGACCCGTGCTCCGATAAGCACGGCTTGAAACGAGTGTGGTGGAGCGCGTGGAAGGGCCACTCCCGGCCAGATGGGACTGGCTGCTGGTGCTGTTGTTGTTGAGGCCGACAACGACGGAGCCGTAATGGTAGCGGCCACAGACCACTGGGCCCTCCCACTCAAAGGCTAGGTTCCAGCGTGTCCATGTTTTCTTTATCTCTGTCTGGACCTGAAGGGAAAGGAATAACAAAAGCTATAAATATCAAGAATAACATTGTAAACCATCACAGTGCAGAATAGGGGTTTTAATTTCTGATATTTAATTGCAAATTTCCTGATTTGTTATTGACTAATGTCCAACATTCACTCGCCTTGTAGCTCTGGTTAAGTCTCCAACAACTCCTGAGAAACAAAGTCCTTTTGAACTTAGATGTTTGTCTTCATCAGCATTATGTGTATTTTCCATCTCTACCACTTAACGCTATGGCAGGTAGTAAACACTAACTTTGTCGGAGTGAGTTTGCTGGACACATGAAATGGTAAGATTCAACTATACGCGTAGGCTGAAGGACTAAAGCAATTCATTAAGAGCAGCTGCAGAGTAGGGTGTTAATTCAAAGTGTTGGCTGAGACCCTGTCACATTACATTAGCAGTAATTTGGCTCAGTGTTAACTAAATTAGACTAAATAGAAAATAAAAAATCTCAGTTTAATTTTGAGTTGTTTTAATTGCAGTCACTCCGAAAGGCCCTGAGGGATCAAAGTGATCCACATTGTATCCAGCGGAGGCTGGATACAATGTGGATCACTTTTGGCAAGAGAGAAAAGGTATAAAGAGCAGAGAGGTCTTTGTGAAGATAGAACTGATAGAAATGTCAGTTGATTGCCAGTTGAGAGTGCTGAGTACAAAGTGTATGAGACAGTGGAGGGAGACAGAGGATATCAAGGCTTTTTATTTTTAATCACATTTCATTTCAGATGGCAAGAATCAGATGCCTAGTAGCCTAGCCAATGACACATCATTGCTGCTTCAGCCATGTGTGCCACTGGAGCAAATACAGCCCTTTTTAGTGGCTGGTGATTCATTTGGAACCAAACAAAGGTTTATTTTAAGTACTTGTTTGCTAACTTTTTTATTTACTTTAGTTTTGCAGTGTTTGTGCTCGACTCTTTATGCCAATGCCATTTGGAAAAAACGATGCACTCACCTCTCCGTTGCAGTAGCAATAGATAATGGATACAAAGAAACCCTGAAAGGAAGAGATTGACAAACACATTGTAAGCTTAGATCACAGTGGGAACCAAGGCAAGTAACAACAAACATCATATACAGTGTGATGACCTCAATAGGTTACTATAAAGTACAATGCAAACTCTATTATCAAATGAAGGAGATAAGGATGATCCAGGTCACCAACCTCTTTGCCTCAAATAGTGCTTATCTACAAAAAAACCCTAATAAAATATAAAGACAGAAATGATAATATCTCTGGCTGTTTCTGTTCTGACCTGTTTCACCCCGTGTTCATATTTTCTGATATGATAACAAGTTAAAGGAGAGATGCAGTATCTTTGTGAGATAATGTTGGATTTATGGGAAGGTGGGAAGATGTGTGCCTATGTGTGTGCTTTTGTGCTCGCATGTGTGTACGTTCCTTTCTGCACATCTTAGTCGGTTAGAAATCAACACAGTGTACTCTGGGAAGAAGAACAGCCTGCAGAACGTTGCTAATCCTCATCCTCAGTTTGTTATACAAAGTTCTGGTAAAGTTTGAAATATACAAAACAAACTAGATTTTTTTTTTTTCTTTCATTATTTTTCTTCCTGCATAAGAGTGCAAAGTTTGCAGGTGCACCAGCCTCTACAAGCCTCACATTTATGGTTAAATCTGAGTTGTTTTATAAACCTGGGGCCTGTATCACAAAGCATAAACGTTTATATTTGATATAAACGTCAAATATATCAAATATCACAAAAATATATAACAATGCTAAAAGAAGAAATAATAGACAACACCACATTAAATACTTAGAACAGTAGATCATTAACACGTGTGGAGTTATTATATGGACCTTAATGCATACAGTTAAGATCTATTTAGTTTTCACACAGATGCAAGGCCATCATCATCACGCACATCCCATGCTGTTTGGTAATAATGTCGGCTAAAACATATCTGCTCATGTTGAGGTGGATGGAGTGACGCAGCTATGGGTTTGTTTATTTAGGCACATCAGCTGGTGCAGAGCATTTTTGGTATTTGTTTTGGCATTGAAATCGTGATTTTGTTGTGCCTCCGGCCACCATCACAAATGCGAGCAAGCAGTAATTATTTTGGCTTTAGCTGAAAGATGCGTACACACAGACCTCTTTAAAATCACAAAATTCCTTTCATGTGTTTCCAAAAAGAGGCTCACAAACTCTTTGATCAGTTTCTGACAAGAAGGGATCCATGAGATGTCTTAGATCAGGTTTTGCAAAGGTACATGGGGAAAACAAAAGGCACGATTCACCAAATGTAAACCCAAAAAGCTAAAAACATTCTCTTGTGTATTTAACACTTCTTGTTTACCATTAGGATGTAAACTGTGGAATATTGTATTTGTTGATGACTTCCTCAAGCCCTGTAGAT
Source organism: Nannoperca obscura (assembly GCA_036024295.1). Taxonomy (NCBI): domain Eukaryota; kingdom Metazoa; phylum Chordata; class Actinopteri; order Centrarchiformes; family Percichthyidae; genus Nannoperca; species Nannoperca obscura. Next base: position 9,425 of record JAVQJL010096652.1, read on the forward strand.
ATTTTACCAGCTTCCATGCTTAAAAATATACTTGTGTCTATTCGTCCATGCCTGGTTTCTATTATAAATAATAAGAAGTATGTTAGGCTGATGATATCCAGTCTCTTTCAAGCCTGATGACTGTTTTTCACAACTGTCTGACTTGGCCATTAAGGACTGGAATTTTTTATGGCTGAACACTGAATAGACAAAGATCCTTATCATCGTCACTGGACTGTCTACAAATGGTCCACAATGCTGCAAGCCTGTTGACCAGGTCCAGCGGGATGACTCACATCACACCCTTGAAGACCAAAGAAGTTCAGGATACATTTTAAGGTCCTTGTTTTCACAGATAGAGCCCTGCACTGCTGACCATGATCTGCCCCATCCTTACTCCTCACCAGTAGGTCACTGAGGTTTTCTGACCAGGGCTTACTGGTTGTCCCTTGGGCTAAACTAAAAACAAAATTGATCGTGCCTTTGGAGTGGTGGCTCTGACAATGTGAAACGCAAATTCCTATAGACGTAAAATCTGCAGTCTTGACACCTTTAAAAAGAATGCGTATGAGAATGTGGAAATATGGAATTATATTCTTCTGTGTTTCTAAGGACATTCCTGCTGACAATTGGCTTCATGTGTGTCTAATCAAGCACTTGATCACTGAATAGTTGCACCTGCAGAGTACCCATATATAGGGCTACTACTCAAGCATGGCCCATTTTGCACTGAGGAAAGTCCAACACGGACTAAAAGGTTTGCATTGTTGTAAAGTTTACAGTCTGTGCCCTTTGTTGTGTCAAATAGAAATATTTCAAATGCTGAATATCCTTTTTTGTTCTGTGTGTAAGTCCTCCCTTGCTGCATTGTAACTTTTTCCCTGACTACCACATCAGAGAAGAAGACAAAGGACCATTTTTTATGGCGCAGCTCAACCCCAGTCAACTATTTGTATTTTAATGGGAACTAACACTCTGTGAATAAAAGTAGCATTTCATGCCCCTTGAGTTTGTATTGTATGTTATAGGGAAAACAATTTACTATGAATGTTTATTTTATTTTTTTGTTATGTTGAAAAAAATGTAATCTGGGTGGCCGTAATCTACCAAATGTATTTGCTAATACAAATTTGTTGTACATGAATGTAAATTTTAGATGATGCACATCACTTTGATGGGGTGAAGTGTACTAGAGGTTAGAAGCTACTACATTTTAGAAAAGTCATCATATACATCATTGAAGCTTCCCCTATACATTTAATCTTGCATTAATCACATCTGGCCCCAAAGACATTTTCCTGATCTTTTGTTCTATTTTCCTTATTTGTTTTTATTCAAGTATGGTACGTGTATGTAGGCTAGTTATGGTTCTTTAACAGCAAGTTTCCACTTGGTTAACTTTTGATCATATTTAGGAAAGTTGTGAGACCAGAAACAGCTTGTCCACCTCGTACAGCAGGTGAATCAGTCATAGTACTGTTCAAATAGTTTGAGCTGCTATTATGCAATTTGTTTAATATATGCTTTATATTTTATGTGTTTTAATATCTGACACAGATTACAGAAAGTGAAATATAATTTCTTCTAAAGTCAACTGATCATCTCCTTAATAATGCCGACAACATTTAGCAGCCATGTCAGTACACTTGTTATTAAAGGCTGCTTTGGGAAATGCACGTATGATCGATTCTGTGTGTTCGTTATTAAGTTATTAATGACTGAATGGACAATATGCAATTGCCAAAGAAAAAAGACCCAACAAAAACAATTATAAGTGCAAAGAATCTGTGTTTGCTGACTACAGTATTATCTGCTGACTTGGTACAGTAGGAACAATTACAAAATTGTTTATATTTGGTGATTTTTTTTTTTCCTATTTGGGAAATGGAGCTTTTTCTACATGTAAGGTAAACATGTTTTCTCCATAAAGGATTTTGCATGAGCAATCATGCCAAGAACATATGTGACTATTTCCTTATTCATTATTTACACTGAAGCAATTTTAAAGTCAAACTGAGAGTTAATTACAATAGCGTATAATTTTAGGGCAAAAATATGTACACAGCATATGTTTTGTATGCCGAGGTCACAAATAAATGTATTAGGTACGGACTGTAATTTAGATAATATACAGAAAAGGTCACCCCCACACTTACATGTAGTTTGAAATTGCCCATTTAGATTTAAGCAGAGCTGAATTAGGACACTGAATCAATCTCATTATCTGAAAAAGTGAAGAGCAGTCTTGATTCTGACAGTGACAGTCACCCAGAGTCATTTATAGAAGATAATTGTGGTTAGTCCCACACTGTGAAATGAAAATGTTAAAGGTTACAATGAGACAGTCCACAGTAGGAGACCACAGTCTGAGATCCATTAACAAAACATGCTGCTGATGTTGACACTAAAGTGTTTTACTATGCATAACTCCTCAAACTCCTAAAAATATAGAAAATCTGCCTGATGTAAATGTATGAGAACAAGTCTTGAGTTGGCCCACACTTTGCTGTACACGTTTCAGAAATGTTCAAGACCTTTATGTAAAAAGTTCAGTATTTATTACATAAATTGACTCAGAAAGTACCTGAAAGGAGTTGAAGAACAGCTCACAGTACATGCGGACCTCCCAGCTTGGACCCTCAAATGTATGAGGCATCCCAACAAAGATGATGTAGTGGATTCCAAACACCAGCACTAACACAAGGGTGGACTTTGCCAGTTTTCTATGGAGACACACACACACGTAAAGATGTATACAAAGCGGAGCCCAACTGCTTTGGATTATTGTGGTTGATACCATCATCAGTACTTGAGATTAATAATCATTAAATAATTGTATGTCAGCCATTTTTTTATAATAAACAATTAAAATACAGATAAAAAGTTGTTTTAGTGACTCATCTGTGGCAGAATTTATTAATTATTATTGAAGATGATAATAGTAATTTTACAGTAAATATCACTAGAAAACAGATTTTTTTTTAGAACAAATAAAAACAATAAGCATAAAAATAAAACTACTTAAATGAAGAACTATAGTCAAATATACATAATTTAAAGCCATGTACTGTATCTCTGGCATGTACTGCAATCTGTTTGCATATCTGCCAACATATATACCAAGACATCTGTGTACTTGAAAATAGGTTTAATATCTCTGTGATTGGAAAGTTAGCATTTTGACAAGGAAAGGTATTTATTTGTCAGAGATCAACTTGCAGACATGACATGTTATGGCATAATTTAATTTAATAATTTCAGTATGAACATGGCCACCTTTATATGTGTGAATGCAAAAACTAAAATGTGTGAAATGCAAGGTTCTTGTCTGTAAACAAACTATTTGAGTTTCAAATCAAACAGAATAAAAGCGACAGATTTTACACAGACTGAGACAGGTGAGTCTCCTGGGTTGGAGACAGAAGTACAGGAAAATATTCAAACTTTTCTGTGAGGGAATATTCATTTTAAGAAAATGTCCTCAGTTTCCTCCGCTCTGTGACTACTAAACTGCAACACTGAGGCACGGAAGCTTTTATTCAGCTTTTTGTTTAGGCTTTGTGTTAGGGAAATGCAATATAAATCCTGCAAACTAACTGGGCATTTATTTACCAAAGCATATAACAGCCTTTTCATATTTAGTCAGTCAGAATCCAGTCAGCTAATCTACACGTCTAAAGCCAGAAGTGACAGATGTTTGAATTTGCTCTATAAAATAACTTTTTCTCCAGGGATTATTTTGTGGTGGAAAGATGTGTATATACTTTCAGTTGGGGTGTCTTCAGTGCTTTAGCTGGCAGTTTTGGAAATCCTACAGAACATTAGAATACATTAGAAGTAATCCCTATGGAACATTGTGTGCTGCTTTGTGAGCCACAGCTGTGTGTGGTTCCTGGATGTGAATTAACTTGCAGCCCAAACGAATAAGAAAAACATAAATTATAATGTTTTTCTAACAATCCAATCACTGCATACTACAGTTACTTGCAGCTCAGCATCCAGAATACAATATTAACCCACTGGAAGTAGTAACATGTTACATAGTGCATTATGATGCTTTCAAGCTAAATCTGCAAATAGATGAGCATTAATAACACAAACTGTTAATCTTTCTTGTCCTCGCTTACTGATTTACACACCTGCATGCAATACAACTCTTTCATGTTAAAACAAACTACAATGCCAGTGCCACAAAAGGCATCAAACAAGCACAACTAAAGCTATGACAGCCCTCCTGACAAAATCTTGCTGAGGGCTTCATTTCCTACTCTTAATTTATGAAGACTACTTGGACTGTATCTAGCAGCAGCTCGGGGTGTGCAATCCCTTACTGATTGGAAAACCAGCAAGTGTGGCAGCAGAAAGAATTGAAATATCTACACTGCCTTAGAGTTTATATGACGCCAATCAAATCAGTGTCTTCATGCAACGATCTATCCTGGAAGGAAGCGAAGCACTGCTGAAAGTAAGAAAGAAGAAATCCTCCAGTGAGGAGAGGGAACTGATCTGTCTTCTCTTCCTTTCAGCTATGATATTAATTGACTGTGGCAGCTCTAAATTGTCATGTGCATTTTAGTTTATTAGCATAATAACTGTTGTCATTTCATTGTAGTGAAAACATTATTTCAACCAGGCCACATTGCTAGATACCTGCATTCATTTTATTAACGCAGAACGAAAAAACAAGTCACAATACTATATAGGACCCATACTCATGGTCTTTTTGATTTACAGGTCTGATAAGAAAACTGCTCGTCCCAACAAACAAGAGGTAAAACCGTTAACTCCTTCCCTGTCGACCCTATTGCATTTCTGGTTTAACTGCTAATCCGAAAATAAAGAATTAACAAGGTTCAGTTTTGGTAAACAGGGGTAGATGCAATTTGATGTCAGTGTTTTCGATTTTTTTTTAACTTGAAATATGCAACATAACTGCATGACTTCAGTTTAAAATTGAATCCAAGCTTGTTTTGGCTAATGCTATTTCCCCTTGTATCTCTTGCTTCAACAGCATTCATGATAAACTGCATCCAATTAAGTGATATGTTCATGTTATGTACTTAAAGCTGGGTTGCACAGATTTTGTCTGCAAAACCTTGCAACCTTGCACCTTTGCTGCCTCATATCACTCCTCACTCCAACTTCGACCTGCAGCAGAAAGAATCGGTTCCCCTGCAAAACTGTATCCCTCACAGGGCTCGCTCTGCACAGCATGAGCCTCACCAAGACCCCGGTTTCTCCCACCACAACTTCTCTTCTTAAAGATGCCCCTCCAGCGCTTTGCAACCGCAGAGCAGAGCGCCCCAGGCTTCAATGGCAGCTGCAATGCCATCCAGCAGCGGGGTGAGAGGCTAGTACACCACACACACACACCTACACAGCACACTGTGCCCACTCAAAAGTTATTCCCCACTGTTTTGTCACTGTGCCTCTTTGCCACTGATAGTTACAAGCACCATGGCATCAAACATAATGAGCCTGAAGTTCTGTGTGGAGCTGGGACGTGTTGTTTTGTACTGCTGTAGGCAAAGGAGGTATTGGAAATGTATCACAACTTTCAGGAGTTTCAGCAGGATTTTCCACCACTGAATCAGGCTTTCACCATCTGAACGGATGTGCATGCGCATTTGCTCTATTAGCTTAGCCAATATGAATGCACAGACTCTCTGAAATAACCTGTAATTGGCTAAAGTTTCTCATCACGGGCAAGATTTTCTGAAGCCTGAAAACAGCCAAGAGGAGGAGCTGGAGTAAAGGTTTGCACTCAGACCACTTGAATTACAATATGCTGCACAGCACATGGCATTTTTTCCAGTGATGCCAAAACAAAACTGCCTGCCCCACCTTTAAACAAGCAATAGCAAACCTAAATATATTAAATATAAAATTCAATAATAATAATGTTCCAAGAATAAGAATACAAGAACAAGAATAATTCCAAGATCTCATTTACAAAATTACTTTGGTGACTACAATGCTATCATATCTGATGGCCACAGCAATGACAATAAAACAAGTTGTAATAAACTGTATGTTTTGCTTAAATTTCCAGCAAGCTACAAGATCTATCATTGTTAGTGGCTAAGTTTAATCAGCACCTAAATCTATCTCAGTCTTTGAAAGTTCAATTCACATTTTACAAAATAATTGTGTTGACAGCTATTTGCCTGCTTCCTTTCTCTGTACTTTCTTTTCTGTGTTCCCTGACTTCACTTAGATTTTTCCATACCTATGAAATGCAATGTATTTGGGTTTGGATGGCATTCATCTTCCATCATGGCTTCCAGTTTACCGCACCTGATCACTGTCATTTGCTCTGACTAGTAGTCTGCTCATCTACACAAAGCAGCCTCTCATGCAGCTTTCAATATGGTTCTCTTTGTAGAGAATACACTGTAATTAGAATGTTTTTATCTGACACGCTGATGCCAGCACCAGCAGGGGAGAATAATAGTGATAATTGCAGATTTGAAAATGCTAGACACATATCTGTGTGTGTGTCTGTGTGTTTCAGAAAATGTATTACTCATGTTGTGAGGACATACACTTGTTTACACAGTCACATTGTGGGGACTTATTTTCAAGAAAAAATGCAAGTTCTCACAACACAAATCATTTAATTTTAGGGTTTAATCTTGTTATAAGGTTAGGCTAGGGTTAGGGTTGGGTTAGGCATGTAGTGGTTCTTGATAAGGTCAGGATAAGTCTATTAATTTGCATTTGCACTGTATGTGTACCAAATGTATAAGTGAGTCGGCGAGACAAAACAAACCAAGCACTTTTTGACAAAACATGCCTGGGAATTAAATCTATTGGACATCACTGTGTATAAATTAATTTGACAAATGGGTTAACATACAAAAAGTAAATGTACTGAATGTTAATAAAGCACAAGTAAATGTTTGTGATTTCAAAGACTCATTCCTCTGCAATTGTTTGTACACAGCCAACAAGTCTTCAGCCATAATAGCAACTCTGTTGGGCTGTACTTAGGGAGCTAAATGCTAACCTATCTTAGTTTAGCATTTTAGCATGTAAACAATAGCAAATTAGCCCCAAACACGAACCACAGCTGTAGTTTGATATCTGTATATAGTTCTGCAGGTATTTGGCCATAAACCAAAGAATTGGAAAAGTAAAAATTGAAAAAAGACCTGAGAAAAGGTTACGGGTTAGGTTTTTACAGTTCACTCTGAGGGGTAAATGGATGTGTACAATTGCATAGTAATCTATTCAATAATTATTGAGAATATTTACTCCAAACCACATGTGAATTAACGTCATGTGGTCCTAAGGGAAAAGGCAGTTAGGGAACTCAAATAACAGTGAAAATGTCATGTTCATCTTTCGAATAGTTGAGATAGTTCCATCTAGACCAAAGTTGTGGACCAACTGATGAGCACTAATAAGCCTCACTGTTGCACTGAGTTGACACTTTTGTCAGATTTTTGCAAGCTTTTGGTCTAAACAGCTAAATCTCTCCCCTTCAGTTGGCAAACAATATCATAATGCGAACAGCAATCATCTGGTAAGGAGTTAAACGGACATATCCTGGACATAAAGCGAACTGCTAGTTTTATAGAGAGTCAGTTGAGTGCACACCTGTACTGTTTCCTGGTGTCGTATCTCCCTGCGTTTGTCTCTCGAATTTTAGTGGCCAACACTCGAACGATATTCACAAAGAAAATAAAGTTGAGCTGAAACAGAAGAACAGAGATGGAAAACTCTTAGAAATTAGAAACTCAGAAATACACAGACTGTGGACTATTAACGTAACTATTAACCATAATTTATATGGAATGTTGATCACGTCTTTGGAAATAATATCAAACCAAGCACAGAGCTTATGAGATGTCTCTTTCAATATCTATAAAAAACATAATGTGACGGGTGTTTGGCATGTCATTTACAGCAATATGAATCCATTTTAAATTGCCTGTGAGGGCAGGTTTCTGTTGAGCGGTGGTAAATTGATCTAGACATGTACAGTCAGCAGTGCAATCAATTGTATTTTCCGTTTTTTCCATTAATGACAACATCTTATGAAGTTGAATTTGTCTCTCTTGTGCTGCTGTATTGCACAGTTCCAGTTTAAGGTCCATGTATAGCAGAGAAACTGCCCTAATGAAATTTGTTAATGCAGTTAGATATCATGTTGTAGGTCTGTCAACTATCCCGTAGTTAAATAAAAACTGGTGTCTGCAGCTACACTAGCAGCTCTGTGTGGTTGTACTTAGGCAACTTACCAGTTTAGCATGTTAACATTTAACATTCAACATGCAATGGAAGTATCATCTGTTTTGCAGGCATTTGATTATTTCAATTTAAATTAATTGATCAGATGGTGGCACTGTTGGCAAAGCACTAGTCTGAAATTGAATATGACACAGGCTTTGGGAAAAGATAACATTAATGTACCGCCTCTGTCTAACTTCCACAGGGTGGATGTGAAAGTGCTGTGTTGAGTAACTAATAAAACACAACAGGAGTTACTTGCTAGATTATGATTTAAATCATCAAACATGATTCCATGCATTGTAATCTGAAGAAATGCATACATTTTAATAAAATGTTAAAGCTTTCTAGGTTCTAACCATGATTTTACTGGCATTTGATTACCATATTTTATGTTTCAACCAGTTCTCTGGTACATCCTGGGCAGATTTCTTGGCAAAAGTGCCTAAAAAGTGAAATCCTTTGAATATGTTAGTGTTGTACATAGGTTTATATACAAATAAGGCACCACTGCACTGTCTATGTCTGCCTAAAGGCAGGATTCAACTACGTGGAAAGTTAAGGGATAAGTTCATTACTATTCCTTTCACCCCACAAATATCAACTGTGTTGTGGTTGTGCAAGAAAAAAAAACGGAATCGGTAATGTCAGTACAAAATATCATGCAAGTCAATCTAATACTTGCTGAGATTTTTCCGTCTTGACTTACCAACTGACATTGCCATGTTATGGCCACTTAATTCCTGAGTTGTTAAATGATTGGTTATTACAACCTTGTCAGCTGTCATAATTGCATTTATTGACAAGCTGTGTTTTACAAGGTTACAGAAAAACTTTTCTGGGATGAAGAGTTCTCAGAATCTTTTGACACATCAGAAGTAATTATAAGCAGTTAGCTGCATTAGTGCTTGTACAGTATAGCAGGTGTTATTTTAGCGGGCCAACACTCTGTATCTGTAGGAGATGCCAGCAGTGCATTAGTCCTGATAAAACAATGCAGTCTCTGATTAGAACCTGTGGGAGATTTTTCTAATTGCAGCTTGGCTGCAACTGAACTCATGCAGCAGGCAGCAGCAAACAATTCAAGTCACAACATGTCATGTTTCAGCAGTTTGGTCATTAATTCAAATTCAAGTCCCCTTGATTTAATTGTGCTCACATTATGACACCATATGAACAAGCACTCTATGTTCCCTTTCCTTAATATGTGTTTAATTAGCTCCAATGTTTAAAGAATCCTCAGCCCGTAGAGGAGTTGTGCACAGCACAACTATGAGAGAAAGAGACATTGTTGTTTGCATTAGTAACAAATAATGTTGCTTCATGCCATAAAGCTTATTTGAATTTGAATTAAAAGAAGATAGAGAGAAACACGAACATGTTCTACTGTAGTGTGCGTGTACACATGTTTAGTAGAGGGAAAACAATCTTTTCATTTTAGGGACCATGTCTGTATAATTGATCCTAGTAACAGCCAAGGGAAGCCTTTTTAATGATTTGTCCTTCCTGCTCCTCTCAGTTTTTTTGTTAATGTATCTCAGCACTTCTCATCTGTGTTGCTCCTTCGTTTTTAGAATAACCTGGAGATTATTAAAAACATACACATTCCACTCTGAGGTTACTTTCTGCCCAAGTGTTAATTGTGCTCAGATTGTTTTTGCTTTATTTGGCTATGCCCTGGTCTGTAAGTACCAGTTGCTGAATTATCAACACCTGCACCAAACACAACACGTCCACATGCAGTACTTTTTTTTAGCTTGCCACTACTTGGAGACCTTTGGTAACAGGAATGCTGTTCATAATTGCCCATCCTGTGCAGCTAGTACTACTGGTTCATCTACAGTGATGTGTTTGCAGCTATTTTCAGACAGTTTTCTATAACTGAAAAAATATGTGGGTTTGAGGAATTGGCTAGTATGCCCATTCTATGTTGTCCATCAGTTTTAAAACTTAGAGTTACCTGTGTATGGCAACTGTAGTTGCAGAGATATGATAGATTTGACAACTGTCATCACTGTTTAAATGGTCCCAATAAATGTCAGGTTTTGCAGAATCATCCAATATTGATGTTCTATCAGGGGATACGGTTGGTTGTGTGTCCAAGCACAAAATTGGGCGGCCAAGAGAAAAAGAGCACTTATTTATAAAGTTAAAAAATGTTTAAGTAAAACCTCTTAGATGAATGAAAATACAGTCTGCTATAGACTGGGTCTGTCAGAGAGAACATTTAATCATTCATTTCATCTAAACTATTGCAGCTGTGTACACAAGGAGAGTTGGTGGTGTGGGCACAGGAGAGTTGAAAGACCAGAAGCATAAATAATGCATGAGGTGAAAAGAACAGGTGCCTGCAGATGTGCTAAAATAATATGATCTGAGGTTAGAAGAGTTTCCAGGTTTAAATCAGGAAATAATTGATCAAAATATAACTACACAAGCCCAAGAATCTGCTTTAAATTGACAACTTCACCAGTACAGTAACTTTGCAAACATGTTGACAAAGGCCAAAGATTTAGAGCAGTAGCTTGGGATTAAAATAACAAACTGGGTTGCAATTTGGTTATGATCAAGTCATACATTTATGTGTCCATTTTTATAATAGTGTTGAATATGTCTTATTCCGCTGATGGACAGAACCAAACCATGGATATGAAATCTGATGATTCTAGGTTTGCCCTGTCTTAGCGCCACAGTACCAGATCTGCAGAATCCCCACACTGCATTTGTACTGTGTCAGTGCATGAAAAAAGCAGTGAGTGCAAACAATGAGGTCAACAGGCAGGAAGAAGTTTATAATCATACAGCAATTGTTGAACAGTCTGTTAAACACTAGTACAATCATGAAAGCTGCTGTAACAACATTTTGAGTGAGGAAGGGGAGTTACAAAGTGTGATGCTTTCACAAACTTATTTTCTACTAACTCAGACGTAAAGAAAAGGCCCCCAATTTGATGCAACTTCTTAAGCTACATTTACAATTCACATTTAAACTCTGAATTTCACACACGTACTCTTACCCCAATAGCTGTCAGGATGGGAACCTGGTAGATCCACTTAATGTTACCAGCACTTAACTCCCAGCACCTGCAGTTGACAAAAATACAGGAGGAGAGGAAAGAAGAGGAGAGGAGGAAGTTAGAGAAGCAGGACAAATAAGAAGCAGAGCAACGAAGAAGGTTGGTGGTGTTATTCAAAAGACATGATGGAGGTGTAAAGAAAGAGACTGCGTAGTAAGCTCAGTGTGAGAAAAAAAAGGAGACGAGATTAGATGAGAAAATATTCAAATTGTTGAACGATTGTCAAAAGAAAGGACTCAGAAGACATCAAGAATAATAGAGGGGGCGCCATGAAAAACAGAGGCCAGGAATACATGGAAATTGAAGCTGGATGACAAACAAAAACAGTCTTAGGGGTGACCTAATTTACATAAAAAACAAATGCTAAATGGAAATAAATAAAACAATATCAGTTTGACTCTTATTTGTGTCCTTGAGCACATTTAAGTATAGAAATAACTAGCTTTGTAAATTACCCCACCCCCAATATTTGGCAGTATCACTGCCTCTGTGGCCCATTATGGCACTGGTAGAGAATGGCTTCTGTAAGGCAGTACTTTTATAGTCTGTAATTTGGAGTTTCAAGGGAAACTTTGGTCTAGTTCTATACAACAAAAGTGTCCCAACCTTCTGCAAGTTTGGTGTGGAAGCCCGAATACTAGAGAAAATAAAAGTACTGGCCTCTCGTCTCACTCTTCCATTTATAAAGTTCAGCTGCACCAAAAGGCTCTGAATGTTGTTAGGGATGTTTCTTTTCCAGCATTTTATTTTTTTGTAGTAGTAGTAGAGTAGTTCAAAAGAAGTCTTGTCACAGTGCATGGTGCATAGCAGGAATAAAAGGACCTGCAAGTGCAAGCAGACTGGAGCAGTCCAAGGATTTATTAAATGCAAAGAAAGTAAATTTACAGCAGATACTGGCAGATGGTAAGATGGTAAGAACAGAGAGACAGGAAAACAGAATGAAATGACAAAGAACAGAGAAAAGAAACCGGGATATGTAAGGAAGGGCCAACAATGGGACCTAATCACCCCAAAGCAAATGGCCTGGGGATCGACAAGAACCTCTAGGCTGGACAGTTTGACAGCTAGACAGGAACTGAGCTTCCAACGTGCCACAGACATAATCGCCTCTCTGTATGCATTATCTGGTGTCTTCCTCCAAAAGGCTTGGAGGCACAAGAGGTCTCCAACCAGATGATGCAATTCATCAGACAAACTGTCTGCTGGGTTCATGTACATCTTCAGTTCATTCTGTCACAGTACATGGTGCACAGCAGAAAAAAGGACCCAAACGCAAGCAGACTGAAGCAGTCCAAGTGCAAACAAAGTAAACAGCAGATACTGGCAGAGGGGAAGACAGGCAACAGGTACCACAGGAAACTAGAACATGGAACAGAAAAACTGAATGAACCAACAAAGAACAAACAAAGGTGTATCGGTATATATAAGGAAGGAAGAGCTAACAGTGGTAACAGAGGCAGGTGAGTAACGAAACACAGGTTAACCTAATCAAAACCGTCGGGAAAAGAACAAAGACAGGAAGTAAATCCTAACAGTGAACAGAGAACAGTCCTTCAAAGCAAAATAGAAACTAACAAAAACCCAGAGAATGTAACATCTGTGCCCTGAGGCTGTTGAAACAATGATAAATCAAATAATAACTATTTATTTATTTATGAAACCATTTTGATATTTTTGTGTATGCTGTGTTAAAAGTCGTCCTATCTGTTCTGTTTGCACTACAAGCTTACCAAAAGTAAGGTCCTAATATATTTTGTTCTAATAGTAATGAAGTAAACATACGTCATTTCAACTCTGTGTGTTAAACCAAGCTTAATGTGATTTAACACGTATTATCAACAACAGCCATCACCAGGGGACAACTACTTAGCATAAGTCACATAATAGAAATGAAATGAAACTACAATATCAGCTACTAAGGTTCACACAGATTAAAAATATTATTTAGATGTAGGCATTTTGCTAACGGCCTGCCTGGAGGGACTTTAAAGCTCAGAGAAAGAAAGTGCCTGTGGGAGTGAGCATTGTTTATTGCTCTGCAGTGCATTAACAGGCAGAATTGAACCAAAAAATAAATGTTATCAGCAGCTACTAAGAGGCAGAGAGTGGTCATACTTGACTGGGCAAAGTTATTAGATCAGAATTTATGAACCTCTAATGATTTTCTTGCAAACGGTTAATTTGTAATAGTACAAATTAAACTGCAGTAGACTGCTGGTGTCTTGTACAAATCCTGGACTGCACCTGTAATTTGTGACCTTTGTGTTTCTGAAATACACTTCATGGCCAAAAGTATGTACATGTACAGCCCCAGGTCTTTCATTTGATCTGGGGCTGTTTTTCCATGGTTTGGTTGAGGCCCCTTAGTTCCAATTAAGGGAAATCTTTTAGACAATAGGGTGTGGTGACAGTTTGCAGAATGTACTTTCCTGTTTTAGCATGACAATACCACCATAAAGAAATGGTTTGCTGAGTTTGGTCTGGAAGATCGTGACTGCAATGAACCCTGACCTCAACTCTATTCAACACTTCTGAGAAAGCCGACTGGGATCACGGCAGGCCATACTGCATCCAGCCTCAAATTCCCGCAGCCCGGTTCCAAATTCATGTGGGAAGCCATCCCAGAAGACTAATCTGCTGCTGTAACAGCCTCCAGTGTCCGTGGCTTTGGAATGAGAATCACATATGGGTGTAATGTTTTGTGTCCACATACTTTCTTTAGATGTATTTTAGCCATGGAGTGTTCCTGACATGATAACTTAGAAGCTCCTCTAAGAAGCATTTTTTCATTCAGAATTAAATCATGCATATTTAATCGTTGTTTAATGTTTATCCTTTTGTATTTATTTTTATTCTATTTTAGATTTTATTTTGTTGTTAAATAAGACCTTCACTTAAACGTTTGATGATGCTCTCTTACCTTGCATCTGCTAGCGTTGCCCTGACAATCGCCCACACTGCCACAAAAACAGCTGGAACCCCTGAAGTAACACAAAACAAACAATGGTCTAGGTCACATTACACATCCCAGTTTAATTTCCTATACAGAATAAGTTACTCAAAGCAGACATATTGCTCCTGTTAGCTATTTGGTGATTGTGATGTAAAATATAAAGCCCTGGCACAGAGAGGTGATATGTTAGGGCTTGTCATGATCGTCTGCATAATTACCTACTCTGCTAGCCTTCGGACAAACCAGTATTCACACTTACTGTCATATGACACAAGCCCTTACAAAGTCAAGAAACCCAACTTGATTTGGAGAGGTTTTTTCAGAAATGCAAACTAACAGATAACTTAACTTTCCAGCATAAATTATACTAACTGTGCATCATGTGTGTACCCCTCTATAAGCATCATCTTTCATCCTTGCCTCTTGCTCTGGTTGGTTGTGAAAGCATAGTGGATTTTCACAAATCTAAATACAGCACACAGCCCTTAATGATACTGTACCTGTTGGGATACAACCAAAGCAAACCTAAGCAGCCATATGGATTCTGACAAGGTGTGAAGAAGTACAAACCAAAAAAACTGTGCCCTCACATTAGATGTCTGTGTCTTTCTCCCCCCCTTTGAATTAACATGACTTCAAAGAAAAGAACAAAACTTTTCTATTGTAGGATAAAACACCTTTCATCTACTTGTGTGAACATTCTTACATACTTGCATGCAAGAATAGAACAAAAACTCAAAATATGACAAGCATACCTGTTTCATAATCAAATCAATCTCAAAAACATAATCTCATAAAAAAAATAATTATTTTATTATTAATAATATTTTATGAAGTTGCCTACACAGCTGCCTTCAGAACAATACCATGTGAGATAATGATATTTTCTGTTCAAGTTCTAAGACTATAATCCCCAAGAAATGTATTTTCTTCCACAATGCAAGCATAGCACTTTGTGGAGAAGGCATTTTATTTATCCTATGCACCAGACATTACCAGACAATATTACAATATTACAATATTAATTTTTTCTGTTATATTAATGAACACATATGCATTGTATAGAATATATGAATGCCTTGTATTGTCTGTATATTTAATCATAAGCTACCATGGCACTGGCTGCATCTTTGCTGAAGTAATTGGGGGATTCTTTAAAACGGATGCTTTAGCCATGTTGCACTAATGTCGTAGGTGTAAAGTGTGAAATGTATACTTCTTCTGCCTACCCCATCCGATGAGTGTGAAGCCCCAGAGGTATTTGGAGTCTGATCGGAAGGCCATGAAGATGAGGCTGTGGAGGTAGAGGCCTTCTACCAGGATCCAGTAGTAGTTGGTGGCCAGAAAATAGATGAAGAGCAGCACTGTCACCTTGCAGCCAATCTGTTAACAAAACATTAAAACTATTATCACATCCTGTGCTTATACGTGTGCCTGTGTGTTGACATATCATTGTGATCAACTATTCAACTAGTCTTACACCACAGGTGCCTCTAAGAGAGTAGATGATCTGATTACATTTTGCAGCACCTTGCCGTATAAATTTCCACAACAAGGAGGAAAAATACACAGCAGGGAGACATGCAAAGCTCATTTTAATAAAAGCCATCATATCGAGTCTAAGTGTGGACAAGCACTTTTTACACACATTTTACGAACCAGCATTATTTTTAGAAATTTGAAAAATTATATTAAAGGAAAATTTGTATTTAAGCATACAGAAAAGCCCCCAAGGATTACACAAATTGTATTCTTTTATGTGTTGATATGTGTGCATTTGGTGGGGAGGTGAGAAGAGCAGAGACAACCCCCAAAACAAGGAAATAAAAGCAACGTGCTTGCAGGCAAACACCAAGCCCCGTGTGTGCTAGATTCACACTCAGGCCCACAGGCGCACTCAATGTGTTGATCCTGATTTAGGTGTGTTGTGGACATAATGCCTACACTGTTTGGCTATATAATGGGATAAATTAAAATGACATAATTAAATTCTTATTGTTCACAAGCTGATAAGTAAATCTAGTTTTTGGATGATTTGAGCACCTCAGATGAAACAATAGTTGTGATGAGGCACCCTGTTTAGATGGAAAAAACTAAACACCAGCACTATGGAACAAATTATTTAAAATTATAGCTGTGACCATACAATTATAATAAAGGAATCAATTGTATCCATCTGCATTTTCTCTTACAGGTATAGTGGTATGCAAAAAAATCCACAACTGGGGAGTTCCTCAACCTGCTGTATGTGAAAAGTGCCCTGAGATAATGTCTGTTACGATTTGGCACAATATAAATAAAGCTGAATTGAATTCATATCTTAATCAATATAAGGAACTCACACAAGAAACATATAAGGAGCCAAAGACACATTATTAATGTGCACCGAATGCACTGTAAGCTGTAATTTAGTCACATTTTATACTTTACTTTGCCTTATCTTACATGGCATAGTCTATAATCCATAAATAAGGCATATCTCCAAAGATATCTTACTGTAGCTTAATATACAACTTACATTCAATATGTAACACTCCCAGTCAATATTATAGGCAGTGTAAGCCCAAAACGTACCACTTTACTCCGCCATCCACTGCACCATGAACCTTGTAGACCAAGTATATTGATTTCAAGAAGCATAGAACAAATGCGGTGGGGATATGGTTATTTTCTATGTAGCACATGTACGTGTGAGAACCCAGATAATAAAGTGGTTACTGTCTGCACATTGCGAATGCAAGTTGACAAACACATGAGGTCAGTAACCTGAAGAAACTACATGCTGACTGCACCTGCTCACTACTCGCTTAGCATATCAGTCAAAAAACACGCCAGAACAAGTCCCTTCAAATAAAGCTGTATAAATATATAAATAATTGTGAATAAATAAATATATATAAGCATTATACCAAGGGATAATGTGGGGGAAATGTGTTTTACTTGAACATAATCCTTTCACTTGATTTAAATCTTTCACTTGTTTTAGTGCCATCTTATGAAAGATTTCTAAGGGCAAGGATTAATCTACATGATTCAGTGCTAATCAAAATAATTGCTTTCACTCTTTGAGGTTTGTGAGCTTACTGGTAACCTTTATTGTAAACGATTCAAATCACCTAAATGAAACAAGCAATCCTGACCTTTGATGCCAATTAGAGATTCCAAGATGTCTCTCTCAACTCAACTAAACAAATGATAATCATTCAAAGGTAACATTCTGATTCTCTCAATTCTTAGAAAAATTAGATAAACCAAACTGAAAAGGTCAAATGCAACGGCGGTGTTATTGTCAAAGTGACTTCAATTAGACTGAATGTAACAAAAACCATGAACTTGCTGCACTGAATGGGTTTGCTATTCCCTGTCTCATGACTGGAGATGAGTCACTGATTAAATTAGTTTTATGAAATAAAAAAAATGACAACATTTTAGAAGAAATCATGCTGAAAACATACATGTCTGTTATTTTACATTTTCAAACAGAAAAGTCCCCATGGGAAATTTGTTGTGGTGAACTGTCAAACAGAAACTGTTGCCTGTGGAGTTATAATGATGAAAGCATTTTTGCTACAAAGCAGCCACAGTTTTATGGTGACAGTGTTCTCTTGTTACTCTCTTTATGCAAGCCTACAGATGCCAAGCCAGTGGATACTTCTTTACACACCCCAGGCATCTCTATATAGTCTTTGTGTCAGTGCATGATGGCAGAGGTGTTTTCCATGGATGAAATTAGAGAGGATATTTTTTACACATACATGTATTATCTTGAGGCACTTTGGGTATAAATTTGGCAACCTTGTCTCCCATGTGCAACATTTAAAGGCAACTGGTTACTGTTGATTCTGCTGCACAAAGTTTATTATTTAAGGCAGAAAATAAATAATATTCATTTAATTTCACAGAGCTACCAACAGTATCAGAAATAATGAGGATGCCTGCAGCAAAACAAAAACGGATTAGACTGTTTTAAATCACATGGTTGATATCAATGTCTCCTTCTTGCAAGTTTTGTCTTTTCCACCAACTGTCATCTGCTTCACTCTCGATTTCCTAAAACTGGACATCTGTAGACACGCATGCATTGCTGGATTTGTGTATGAAAATGTGGGTGGGATGGACTCAACAGGCTGAAGGGCAGACCCCTGGATCCAGCCTTAGGGTATCTGTTTATCATGCAAACATCTCTGTTTCTTTTTGCCAAATATGCTTCAGCCAAGAGTTGAAATGAAGGCCACAGCACTGGATTTATATAGTTATTTTCAAATGAGATACTCATCTAATTAGTTGGACTCTTTTTCTGAAATACTTTGCATACCAATATGTACCAGTTTATGAAGATAACTATAAAAGCTCTTTGTGCTGTGTTTACTGTTATAATTACACCACTGTAGGATGTAATTGCTGTCAAGTTGGATTGAGACCCCAGACTGTTGCCTCCAATAAACAGCATGAACAGGACTCTTAAATCAGGACACTTGATGATAATTGTAATTGGTAAGAAATTATGTATAAAATGGGTATTGAAAAGAGTATTGAGAGTTTCTCATAGCAAATGATGAAGTAAAGTACTTGCCAGAATGTGTGAGTCAGAAGAGAGCTACTGAGTGAAAGGGCATGTGTGTGTGTATGGAAATGTGATTTTAGAAAATTGTGTGTAATCATTGAGAAACTGGAAAAGTGAGTAGCCCAGCATGAATGATAAAAAAGGTCAGAGGCATTTCAGTGGAAGAGCAATGCGAACAGCGAGAGGATACTTTGGGATAGTACAAAGGACTGGATCCCAGCCAGCACAAGAGGACTCTGATGGACCGGCAACAACTTTTGAGGGGCATAAGGGGACCTAGAGAAAGGGTTGACAAGATGGGATTCCAGGGAGCCTCAGCTTTTACTGCCAACAGAGAAGGACAGTTTTGGGGAACACTGGGAATTTGTATTTCGATTTCCATTGAGGACTTCTCCTTGGCAGGAGGATCAGGGAGGTGTGCCCTGGCCAGGCTTGCCTCCTTTTCGTACCCAGAGATTTTTGAGTTTGAGATTTAGAAAGAAAGAATGAAGAAATGAAGAAAGAATGAGAGAGTAAGGAATTTTATCTTTAATTTTTAACTGTTTCTTAGCCCCTGCTTAATTCCTGCAATAAATATGAAAATGAATATAAAGTAAATTGTTCCATCATTGTTTCCAAGCTTGTTATAGTAAAAAGTTAAGTCTATGTGTTGCTCAACATCTATAAGGTTCTGAAAGGTTATTAGTTTTTGTACACTAATTGATAAAACAGACCCTGAGGGCTTATTATCTAAGCCATCAAACCCTAACCCAACAACTTACCAAGAGCCCAGATCTACAAGAGGAAAGCTGCCGTTAACAGGCGTGTCTGATAGCTTCAGCTGTCAAACAAGGCTACTCAGTCAGGAGAGCTTATCAGAAGAAGCGGGGTAGATGACCGGATGAAGGCAATTAGAAGCTAGGCAAGTTTCGTCAACAACAGTTTAATATCCAAAACCAGAGGCTGGGTTCTATGACACTTAAATAAAGAACACTTTACTTGGATCACATCGGTTCAATGCACATAGCATGCACATGTGCAATTCAAAAATATAGACAGAACTTTATTTGGTTTGAATGACAATGACAAGTCTGATGACTGACAGCCCACAGTCAATCAAAGCATGTTCTGACGTACGTTTCTATGGTCACAGCATTCAAATCATGTCCAAAGGTATCATTGTTGGCACAAGCTAAAACGATTACAACAAGTAGAGCTGGTACTTACATACTGAGACTTGTCCAGTGGTGCCATGCTAACTGTTTTCAAGTTGTCCAACAGGACAGAATCAAAGTCCTGCAATCCAGCACTGGAGTGCACGACTTTGTCCTTCACAAAGATGCTGACTGCCCGTAACATGAAGGAAACAAACAGGTGCATGTGGATGTAGTTTCTGGTGCAGTGAAGACGCCTGCGATGAAAAACAAAATAGTAGTCACTGTCATAAATTAATAATTAATAGCACACTAAAATGCAATCCAAACCACAGACATTTGTGTGAGGGCTACGAAACAAAGAGTTCAAATTACATTTTTTAAAGTTCAGGTTGACCTAATAAGGTGAAATAGGGATGCACATGTTACACAAGGCTAGTGTTCAGGCAGTGAAGAAGAGATGAAAAAAAAAGAAATTCCTTTTGTCAGTGCATCCTGATGAGATGAACACTGATTGTACTACTGCCAGTTTGATTCCAGCCAGTTTTGTACAACAACATACTGTACTGTAAGTCCACCTTTGCTCAGGAGGTAGGTGAGTCCTCAGTGACATTGTCTGTTTCAGTAAGGGAGAAACTATTGATGCAGCACACGCCTGTCCTGCAAATCATGAGCTTATGAAACACCATGACATAGAGATTTAGTTTAAATCTCAGGGCCTCTGACTTTGTTGTTTTTTTCAGTTACTTTACTGACTCTCTACTGGTACTGTAGACAGCATCTCTAATAAGAGGCACAGGTAGCAGTAAGAGCTGAGGGTGGCTGAGAAAGAGCCCAAATCAAAGATCTGTAAGATGCTTCATGAAGTCAAACACAAAGCGGATATACGACCTGTGTTTGCCAAAAGGCATCTTGATGGTTCTTTGAAATTCTAGCCGCAAGTTATCCAGAAAAAAAGCCTCTGTTTGAAGTTTTCCTATCCAGACATGCAGCTCTGATCACTTTGGTGGCTTTCCTGTCTGGGAAGTTAGATGCTTTTGACTAACTTATCTTTCTACTTCCATCAATCCCAATTACAACCTGCAACCCATTCTTGTTGTTAAAATGATGGCATTGAAAACAGGAGTCAGTTTCTTTTTACACTGAACACCCATCAAGGGAGTACTCATTAACGCTAACACAGTGTTCACTAAGATGTATTACCTTTATGTGGGAGGTGGGAGAGATGCCTTTTAAAAGAAATGGGCAAAACTGGTGTTGTCCTGTAAAGGTTGACATTGCTTTAAAATATCACAGCCATTAGTCTTTTCATATTGTGTTTTTGTACACCAGGGCTTGTCAATTGGCGGCCCGCGGGCCATATCCTGCCCGCCAAAGCTTCTCATCCAGCCCGCAGACTATAAGGAACAAAATGCTCTACAGCATTACGCAAAATAGCATGGTGGTGTAGGATATATATAAATATAAATATAAATATAAATATAAATATATATAAATATATATATATATATATATATATATATATATATATATACACTACCGTTCAAAAGTTTGGGGTCACATTGAAATGTCCTTATTTTTGAAGGAAAAGCACTGTACTTTTCAATGAAGA